>JAKSZP010009744.1:0-60045 GCA_022478985.1 Massospora cicadina
TAACCAGCATTTTCACAACCCCAGTAGTTCTGGAGGATATACCCTTAGGGCGCGCACTTGCTGGTTGAGTTGAAAGAGAACCCACAGTAGGGATCTCCACTTTACATAAATGAGAGATGTCCATTTTACGTTGTGCCAAAGAAGCAGGTTTTGCAGAGAGGATAGGCATAGATGGCCTCACTTCCAACGGTTCAATAGGCCGCAGCTCACCTAAATGAACATGGGCAACGTCTAACAAAGCCTATTTTATATCACAGAAGGTTGTAAAGTGGCATTTCACTGATCTGATATGCCTGGCGAGAGAGGGTTGTGACGCTAACCCTGTTAATATGGCGGCGATAGCATCATCCAGGGTAAGCAGGTTAGACGTAGCCAGCCTTTGAGCAGTGAGATAAAAACGCTCAGTGAAACTAACGAGGGTTTCACCCCCATACATGGTAAGGCGCATGAAAGCCTGTTTCTCCCTGTATAAGCTCTGTTTGGATCCAAATTCAGCCAAGAGGGCCTTCTTAACATCTGACCAGTTGTGCGGAGGATCTAGGTGAGGAACGATCAACTCTTGGGCTTTTCAGCTTAAACAGGGAAGAACGTACTGAAATTTATGTTTATCAGTGGCGCCATCCATTGCAGCTTCATAAACGTACAAAAAGGAGGCAATGCTCCATTCACCCGTGGTGTATCTGTCCTTTATAGGTAATTTAAACGGCCATTGCTCTAGCTTTTTGAGACGGGAGAAAGAGCTGGCTAGTTGCTTCTTGAGAGCAACTAATCGTGATTCAGGAGAGCTGCTCACGTTTACAGCCTCCATTGCTTTAATACTTTATTGAAGTATTCAGGGTATGGCCCCTGTAGTATACACCAGTTTGTGGGATCCACCGTCGGATGCCACAAATTTTTTGTTAAGTGAGTAATTTACTTTTTTTAAATAAAAGTAATAAATAATGCTTTGTTAAAGTTTTTATATTTTTTATTGTTTTCGTGGGGCAAAACCAAGAAAGGTCCTTTCCTTGATACTAGTATCTCCTATCTAAACTAGTTTGAATTTTGAGACCATGGGTTTTTGAGGCTAAAATATATTAAGCTGAGCCATCCAAATCAGGGAATATAGGTTTTCAGCCTATCAGATCAAAGATAAAATTTTTGAGGCAAAACTGACCCATGTTGTAATGATTTGATGAATTGTATCCAATCACCAGTGAGTAAAATCTTCTCACCTTGGCAGTGGTTAGACTCATGTGGTAATGATTAATTAATTTGCACCCTATCATTGTCAAGTAAAATCTTTGCACCTTGGAGGTGGTCAGATTCATGTGGTAACGAACACCTCGAATTTGGCTGAGAAGTCAGAGAATTCCTATTATTAGTTCTTACCTTATTATGCCAATTTTGTCTATAATCCATATTTTTCTGATAGTTAGGATTCCACTGAGAATCTGCCAAGGTCTTTTCGCCATTGGTACTCCTATTGTTGATAACCACAGTATTATTTGAAGATTGGGCAGGAGATGGGCCAATCATGGTAGCAGATTTGGGAGCACTTGTACCTCCAACATTCTTTCTCCTAAGTTAAGAAGGTGAATGTCAACAGTGCCCATACTTGTTTCTAAACTAGTGTTAACCCAATTAATGGGGTTCCACTGAGAATCAGCCAGGGTCTTTTGGCCATTATTCTTTATATCATCATTAAAACCATTTTAAGGGCATCAGATTATTGAAAATGGCTAATATTGCCCCTTTTCAGTTGAATTTGACCTGCAACATTCTTTTTTTCAGTGGTGAGGGCAAAAGTCTGACATCACCCCCTCAAGAATGTTGGGGGAGAATAAGGCTGGAGAAAGCATCCATGTACCTGATTTATGATGACTCTGGAAGTGATGGATTTGATCAAGTACTCATCCCCTTGCTTATATGCAATTGAGAATGGTTCTTCCCAGATGACCCAAGTTTCTCCCTTCTGGTGTGATACAATTATGATAAAAGAGCATTAAGACCAATACTTGGAAGGAAGGAAGAGGGACCCAGTGCTCATTTGCAGCTTGACCCTCTTTGGTGACAGTTTTTGCTAAATTTGTCATCACTTTAGATTGTAATTGTAATAATCAACAATCATACATGAATCTCATAAGGTTGGGAATTATGAGATTCGTGTGCATCAATAGATAAAATTCTGTTGTTCTGAGTAGGATTTTACTATTCAGGTCAATAATCAAATAAAATTAAATAAATTATTTATTTGGTTGATTGTTCATTCTGAGGTTCCCCTCCATTTCTCCGTTGAGTTGCCATGAGCCATCAATTCTGGAGGCTTTTGCATCCCTCATTACCTACAATTATTTTAGCCTTTTTAGGAAAGTATATCAAAGTGAGGTCAGCCCCATTAGACCTCACTTTGGAATTCTATTCCGACTTTGAGTCTACTCCCAATAAAGGCTGCTATTCGCTGGATTTGTTTATTTAATTTTATTTATTTAAGCAAGGATTGGGGGTGCAAATGGTGGTGCGATGAGGAGGAGAGGAAAAGGGGTGGATGCGCTGAGATCCTCTTGAGAGTGACCTTGCCCTGGCAAGAGGGGAAGGAACCAGAGTGGCCCGAGGTGACAGAGGCCAGTTGACCACACCTTGGCCCGGGGGCCCAAGGCGACAGAGGCTGGTGCACTGCACCTTAGCCCAGTATGCCTGGCAAGGTCATCCATTTGGACAGGACCATTCAGAGTTGGTACGGCCACATATGGTGGTAGTGGTTTAGGGCTGGTGGCGGGCTGGGCCTTGGGAGCCCCATCCGTTACAGTAATTGAATAATGTGCTGAGCCAGCTTCTTCATGGCTTGCTCAGAGTCAGTCTTATCAGTGAAAACGTCTTTTGATAATAAGGCTGACACCCCAGGTTCCCATCCATACAACGCATGGAAAGGAGACATTTTAAGGATCTTATGGTAACTGATATGGTAGGCCATGAGGGCACTTGGTAAGTACAGATCCCAGTGAAGGGGGTCGGAAATGGCCTTAGCCATAATATAAAAACCAGGGTCCCATTTGCCCTTTCCACAGTAACATTAGTTGAAAAGTTGTAAGGAGCAGAAAAAAGCTGCTGTGTGCTCATGGAGGTTGTGAGAATATTCACCACTTGGGAGGATAAGTTTTTACCATTATCACAGAGCAAGACTTGGGGGCAACCATGTCAGGTAAAGATATACTGGTGGAGGAAAGTGGACGTGGCCTTAGCCGTCTGAGCTGGGATAGCCACTGCCTCAACCCAATTGGCAAAGTGATCAATCCCAACTAATATAAATTGATTTCCACCCATAGTTTGGGGAAGAGGGTCAACCACATTGAGACTTATTGTGTGGAAAGGCTGTTGAGAGGTGGTAGTCTGATATTGATAATCTGTTTTTAATTGGACTGCTTTTTACATGTTAAACAGGCATCCAAGACTTCGACTATGGTCTCCATGTTTCCTCCAAATAGTAGCGGTTTTTACCCACGCATAGGTTTTCTGCACTCCACTTTGTCCTCAAAGGGTGAGACTCCATAATGACAGGTACCCGCTCTGAAGGTCGGAGGTAGGGTAACCAGTTCACCCCCACTTTCTTGTATAGATGGCCATTATCCACCTTTGTGTTATGGAAATGGCGAGCTAACATCTTCTGAACTAGGTCATCCTCATCCTCTCAAGCATCAGGGGTCATTAGGAGATCATGTAGCCTCTCCACTTCACTATCATCTAAATGAAGGATGGGCAGCCGAGTCAACCCATCAACATTCATGTGGCTAGTGCCAGCTCGGTGTACAATGGTCATATCATTTTTCTGGAGCTTCAGAGCTCAGCGTTCCAGCCGCCCAGTGGGATCCTTCATATTTTGTAACCACTTTAAAGAGGCATGATCAGTGATCACTTAAAGGAGGTCCTATATAAGAAAGGGCGGTAATGTTTAACAGCAAGCAAAACGGCCAGGCATTCCTTCTACGTGATGCTATAGTTGCGTTCAGCCTTAGAGATCACCTTACTAAAATATGAAACAGGGTGATCAACCCCATGCTCATCCAGTTGAGCTAAGATAGCTCCAACCGCATAGTCAGAAGCATCATTAAACAACATAAAGAGTTTTCTATAATTAAGGTGTCACAGGATAGGCCATTGCTGCACCAGATTTTTTTAACGTTTCAAAAGCATTGTTGTTCTGCTCCCCAATGGAAAGGGGTGTTTTTAGTTAAGAGTCGTACAAGGGGCTCACTGAGCTGGGCAATTTAGGGGATGTGATGGTAGTACCCCATCATACCTAAGAACACCTGAATATTGCAGAGGGTTTTGGGAGCAGGCATCTTGGATATCGCCTTGACCTTATCTTTGAGAGGCAGGATCCCATCAGAAGAGAAGGCGTGGCCCAGGAAATCCAACTTCTTCTGGAAGAATGTACATTTGGTTAAGGGAGGATACCCCAGTGGTAGAGTATAGACCCTCTACCACTGCCTCCCAAGTTCGATCCCGGTAATGGACTTTGGGTAGGGGACGATTTTGACTGTGTTGGTTTTGCGCGCCAATGCCCTGAACCGAGATAGCATATAGTAAAGGCGGTCCATGGAGTTCCTGGCCTATCATACGCCGCGCATGGAGGTTTTCCGGGTTTTATCCTCCTTTCCCATTTTCTTCACTTCCCTAATCAGTGCGGTATTGTCCCCAGGTTGGCCCACCTCAAATAAAATTATAAATGTACATTTGGCTGGCTTCAGCTTAATATGAGAGGCCCGTAAGCGTTAGAACACTTCCTTTAAATGAGATAAGTGCTTATTGAAAGTTTAGGAGAAAACGGTAATATCATCTAGATATACAATTACGCAACTAAGCTTCAGATCCTTTAAGATGTGTTCCATGGCTCATTGGAAAGATGCGGGCGCATTGCACAACCATTGTGGTAGTCAGGTAGGTTGGAAAAGAACCTCACTGCAGATGAGCGCACACTTTTCCTGATCTTGTGGAGAGAGGTCCATTTTCCAGTATCCGCTAGCCAAGTCCATGGCAGAAAAGAACTTGGACCCAGAAAGTTGGGCCAGTGCGTCATCAATTCTAGGGATTGGGTAGCTGTCCTTCTTGGTGAGGTTATTCAGCTTGCGTTAATCCATAACTACTCAATGTCCACCATTCTTTTTAATAAGTAATAGTGGGGATGACCAGGGACTTTGAGAAGGCACCAGCAGGCCCGCGTCCAGTAATTGTTTGAGCTCCGTCCTCAACTAAGCTCCTCAACTTTGAATTTCTGATAAGGCTTGGATAAAACAGGCTTGTATCACCAACATCAATAGTGTGGCACCAGCCCATCATATGCCCATACTCAGTATCATATTTGGAGAATGTATCACTATAGGACTCCAGTAAGGAATGGACTTTATTAAGTTCATCAGGAGTTAGGTCATCAGAAATCTGAACGTTGGGCAAAGCGCATATCATTTGGTCAGTGGGTAGTCCCATATCTAGCATAGCCACAATATAATAAAATTGGCGGATATCATCAATGGTCAGCAACAAGGCTTTTCCAATCTCTTGATGCTTCTTTACAACTATGTCCTTGTTTGTGAGATTTCCCAGCAGAAGGTAGATAATTCTCTGGTAGGCAGGGTCTAGGATACCTGGTAACACCTGAGGTTACAAAGGGCTTATTCCATTAATTCTTGTTAAGTGCAGAATACAGTTTTGGGGGATATACATAGTAATTTTGGTGTCTATCACCTTTTGTTCACCCGCTTTGACTACTACCTCCTAGGACGCATACAATGGAATGCCCTCTGAACCATCCACAGAATCAGGCAGCTTTTTAGTGTTTCTTCCTGAAGTGATATATATGTAAGGGTGAGGGCAGAAGAAGGATACTCAACTACACATGTGTATTCCTTCTTCTTAGGCTCATCGTAGTAAAGACTAGAGGAACTTCATAGTTTAGAAGGGAGAGAAATCACTGTTTCATGTTGATGATTTCGTCATACTCAATCATGAATTGTGTGCCGATGAGTAGGTCGTAAGCGTTGTTGTATAATGCTACAGCGGGGGCACAGTAATAGCTTCCCTAATTTGTATGGGTAGAGAAGGGTAGCTTCCAATAGCTCGTTTATTATTAGGTCCTGCAGCACTATACCCTTGCGAATAATCCAAATCAGGCGCCAACTTAATTTTATTGATGAGCTTCGATGAGACTATGTTCACTGGTGCACCCATATCAAGGAAGGCTATAACACGCACTTTATTGATAACAACCTCTACCTTGGTTGTTGTAGTACCAAAAGTAGGGAGGAGAGCGAGGACATCCTTCAAACGGAGAGTGGAGGAAAGGTTTTGAGCCATTACAGGATAGTTATCTTTTATAGATTGGAGGGTATGGACCTGCCGAGTGGAGCAGAGCACTGTCTCAATAAGCTGGTCAGCATCACTAGCAGTCTCAATATCCTCTGAAAACCTCAAAAACTTTTGAAGATAAGTTCGTCATGGTATTATGGCCATATCAATCCATTCAGACCTCAACCTATCTGGAACCTAAACTTCCATTGGAGCACCCAAACATAATAGTCTGCATCTTCATCACCCCCTTCAGACTCATCATCAGAGGGATTGTCAATACACCTCATCGAGTTACTAAAAGGAGGCAGAGAAAACAGATTAATTTTCTCACAGGGGAGAGCTTTATCACTCTCATCTACCCATTTGCTTTTTGAAGGGAGCATCGTGGCTGTACCAGTTTTTTGGGGTAGATGAAAGAAATGGAATGGCTTTGGCGTTGCTTTAGGAGAGATCAGCTTGAGCTGCCCCATAATGACAGGTTTTGAACTAGGGGCAGTTGAAGTTGAGCCTGAAGATGGTTGAGGCAGCGGATTAGGTAGGTGTAATGCGTTTTCACCTTAGTAGCTTCTCGGGTAGAGAGGAACAAGCAAAGTGATAACTGACTTCACTGGCTGAATTTTTGAGCCTGAAGTTGGAGGGAGTGCTTCCCCAAAACTGCCAATATTTTTGGCTATCCTTAATGGGGAAGGAGTAATTTGTCTCTGCAGTGCTGCAGACGTTGGGCTCCATAGAGATACAGCCATGAAAGAGGCTGGAGGGGACATAGTTGATTCGCGCCTTTGAGCATTTTGCATAGGTTCAGGTTCATAGAAGTCAGCCACTGCTAGTAATGCCTCTTTGATATCTCTTACCATTTTAAAGGTATGCTAACTGAGGAGATATGCATGGCTAAAGAGGGCTATAACGCTAAGCTAGCCACTATAGCAGCAATGGCATTAAGTGGAAGCAGTTTGGCAAGTAACAAAGGTTGAGCTTGGCTGTAAAATTGCTACACAAATGAGGGGATCGATTCCCCTGCTTGTAGCTAAGTCACATAAAGGCTTGTTTTAACCGTTGTAAACTTTGCATGGAACCAAACGCATTAATCAGCGCTTGTTTTACCTCCGTCCAGGTGGTAAGTGTGAAAATTTGAGAACCATGATTTCTTGAGCCATCCAACTCAAGCAGGGAAGAATAAACTTGGGGTGGGCTAGTTAGGGTAAGCTAGGGCCTCTGCAGGCACAACCGGGGAAAGCCTGTGGAAACATGGGTGAGTAGCTAACATCAGAACCAAGAGAGGCACGTTGGTCAGGTCCTGTAGTGGCCTGAAAGAAGTGTGGGATGGTAGCGATGACTGTGCTGACCTGATTTTGTGGGTATCTACCACTCCCTGAGGGGAGAATATGGGCAGTAAGGGGGGATACAAGTTGGGCAGAGAGCCTGTCAAATGGCCTCCCCATGAGCTGGGGTTGTGCGGGTGTGGACCCCAGGTTAAGGGAGGGGCAATCCCGTTTGGCTGCACTTTGGTGCATCTGCCTACAATAAACGGTGCAGTTTGCCAAGTTGGCCTGAAGCTCAACTAGTTGCTAGTTCAGTTGGCATGAGCCAGCTGGTAGCAAAATGGATCATGCAATAAAATTAAGGCAGATATGAAAGGACTCCAATGCTTCCTGGACAAAAATGGGCCGGAGAGCATGACTATGCTAAAAAAGCAGATCACAAAGGGGAGGTCTTTGGCTTCTCCACCCTCAGGGGCCTTAAAACTGGGGGTCATTGGGTCTTATCCTTTGTAAGGGGGATGAGAGGTATATTGCATGTCCCAGTTGGTGCAGACGAGCTGCCCAGTACTCAAACAGGGCGGGCATATGTCAGTTTAGGGGGTAGCGTGAGCTACTCACAATTGCAGTTGGGCCCACATTTTAAGTGGTGCTTAGATTTGCGCAGCCCTAGTGTGGTGGGGGCAGTACCTCAGGCCTTCATCTTGCAATAGTTGCCCAAACTAGAAGCCCTTTAAGGCTTTTAAAAATCAAAGAATAAACTTGGTTTTTTGATCAGTCATTCCTTCCATTGCGGATTCATAAACATACAGGAAGGAGGCGATACTTCCTTCACCAGGTGTGAATTTGTCCCTGAATGGAGTTTTAACCAAAATAGGGGTGGGCTCATGAGGACCTTGGGGAGAGTGCTGCTCAAGCCTTTTGAGGCGATCCAAAGCACTGGCTAGCTGATTCTCTAAAGCATCTAGCCTTGATTCCAGAATAGAAGTCATTTTTGATGGTATACAGGCGTCCCCTGTAGTGAGCACCAACTTGTAGGAAACCAGCTGATTTTGCTTGCTGGTGCTTCATGTTTGCTGGTTTCCCCCAAAGTTTGTAAAAATGTTAAAAATATATAGAAGGCTCTAATAGACTAGATTTTTATAAAATTTATTAGATACACAATAAAGGGAAAAAAATGATCCCCCTCAACCTCCAACCACCTAGCATTTAAAGTAATTTAAGAGTTGAGGGGAATTCAGGGTATGTTCATAATAGCTTAACCTAATCCAAATTAGGAAATATGAAGGAATAGTGAATCACAACTTGGGAACTCGCCCCAGGGCAGCGAAATGAAAGAAGAGGAAATTTGATTGGCCAAAATGTACCTGTGAGATAACATTTTTATGAACTTTAGTCAATCACTGCCTGAGAAATTTCTTGCACCTTGGGGACCCCCGCCAAGCCTATAAAAGGGGGGTCCCCACGCAGGTGCATTGGAGGACTTTGTTGGGATCAGGGGAGTGCCTTCCAATGATTTCCCCAAGGTCCATGGTGAAGTCAGAGTAATCTGACTGTCCAATTTTATACCTAGTGCCCATACAGATTTTGAACTGGTGTTACCCCAATTAATGGGGTCCACCAATAATCAGCCATGATCTTTTAGCTGATATCCTCAATGATATCGTTAAACTTGTTTTTAAGGGCATTGGAGTATTGCAAATGGCTGACATCTCCCCTTTTTGGCTGAGTTCAACCTGCAACATTCTTATTTTTCTGCGGTGAGGGCAAATGTCTGACATAATTCAATGTTGGGTGCAGTAGCCCTTTTGTAAATAGTATAAATACCTGGCGCTTTCCTTTCAATAAACAACTTCCTTTGCCTATTCTTTTAAATGATTTAAGTTTATATTTCATTATTTAGGAATGAGGCTGGGGGATCCCCAAATGGCATGGGCGATATGACAAGGGGTCATCTGGTGCTGCTGGACCCATGCCTAAGGCAAATGTCAAGGGCTGATATCATGTTTAAATTACATGATATTGGGTGCCAACCCCAAGGATAAGGCTGGGTGGCAGGAGGCCCATAAGGTGAAACTTCAGGCCCTCCCTGACCTCAAGCACACACTAGACCAACGCTGGGTACAGCCAAATATGCCCAGGTTGGTACTAGTGAGGTGCAAAATGCCCAGCCCCTTGTGTCAGCCCAGGCATTAAAACGGACAAGCTAATTGACAAATGAAGATGGGTCAATTTGGTTGATTGGAGAATGGGGGTTTGAAACCCATTCTAGTTACATAATTATGTATTCAGGTAGAATACAACTTCAGTTGATTACTCAAGTGAAGACAATTTCAGTGTATTATACTAATTTGGATGGAGGCATTTGTCTTTTTGGAGTGTCAAGGCTTGGGCCCACTTCTGCAGACCCATAATTACCCTGACTCTATTTAAATATGTTTTTTGCAACCACTGCTACTTATTGGTCAACTTTTCACAAATAAACTTACCCTTTTTATGTTTTCTTTATGGTTCATTGGGAAAACTTGGGTGCAGACCTCTTTGAGGAGGTCTCCAACTATGTTGGCCACTACATACTATCCCAAATTACAAAAGTTTCAGATGCCCCCTTGGGCCACTCAGGTCCCCTCCAGATCAAGGCACTCAAGCCTCCTGGCACCAATTTACATTTGATTATGGACTCCCCTCTGAGGTCCACTCAAGTTGTGTTGTTTCTCATTTACCTGGTACTGTATACTGTGCTCTACACCCTCACCTTGGGCCCCTTTTGTACAGGCACCATTTGAGGCACCCTGTTTCCCATTCTCCTAATGGCTAGTTCCCTAGCAGTGTGGGTTTGCATCCCACACCATCTTGCTGGGAATGAGAGTTACAGACACTCTCTTGACAGCTGATCAGTCTTCATACTGGTTAGCCTGCCAACTAGCGGAGCCCATAGTTGATTTTCTGACAAAGGTATTGCCCCAATTTGAAGGGTTCCACCATGAATTGGTCAGGGTCTTTTGGCCAACTTTGTCCATATTAGGAGCTGAAACACTCTTACTACAATATTGGACTTGTAATTATCCAACAGACCAAAAGGTAAATTCACAAGACAAACTATGTGGTGCTTTATTAGTTAGAATTTGGAGGTATTTATAGGAGTAGATTTTTGTAAGGATCCTTGCGTTTAAAATGAGGTAAGATCTTTGCTGCTAGAGGACTGATATGGCTGATTATCCGATTTGATACAATTTTTGTTAGATGTGATCAACCTTCACCTCATGGGATCAACCCTTTTAGAATGCTTAATCTCCTCGGTAGGATTAGCCTTTTCAGGGGGATGAGACTGATACCTCGGAATTGTTGATCGTTAGCCTAAAAGAGAAACGGATATATCTGACAATTTTTTTAGAATCTTATTAGGCTGAGTTGCGGAACCTCAACCTTGATTAGAATCAGTTATTGCAGATGAATTTACAACACATGGAAAGTGGAATCTATGCCAGGAGTGTAGACACAGACCGGTTTATTTTAAATAACTTAAGGGAAGTAAATCAATTAGCAACCTAACCTAAGGTGGGTGGCTACCTATATAATGAGATGGGCAGAAGGGGGAGAGGGAATACCATTTCCTAGTTCAGGGTTTGAGACTCTGCGCACCAGGTGATTGGGTGTATGAGGAGGAACAGTAGTGAAAATATAACCTTGAACTAGGTTGCAGAAGATTTGATGGGTCAGAATATAATTCAGGGTGAACGATCTGACTTTGCATGGGTTACTTATGATCGGAGCCCCATCATGGTTAATTTTCTGATCTGTGCTCCTGGCTTTTAATTTAAATAACTTTACACTGGAACAAACCATCTAGGGTTTGAGGGGTGATCTATAATACTTTTTGTGACTGGATCTCCTTATTGATGATAGAGAAGGCTTGGGAGCCTTTGGACTTTTCCTTCGACACCTGGGATAACTGGCTTAAAGGTGGGATAAACCTTGTATATCTGGGGTAACTTCGCTTTTAGAGGTGGGATAACCCTTGTATACCTGGGGTAACTTCGCTTAGGTAGGATGCGCCTTAGAGTTCTGCCAGAGGCCCCTGACCCCAACCACCTCAATGCACACCCCCTCTATCCTTTTTAACGGGGTAGAAGCGTAAGGGGGGCAGGGTGGGTTTGTAGGGGCTTGGTTACCCATCTCATCAATCACATTTAAAGTCACCGAGGTGCACCCGAGGGGACACTGGGGGCTGAGGTTTTTTTTCTGCGCCAGAAAGGAAATTCCCTATCTAGAAGGTGGGGTGGTACTTCAAGGCTTATTTAGCGGTAGTAAGCGGGTATAAACTTTACCATTAACTCAGTCAAGATATAGGTTTTAATACCATCTAGTACTAAAAAAAGATATAGGTTTTAATAGATGACCCTTAAATCTTAAAGCTTAATTTATCCCAGCTTTAAACCTTCACCCTTTACCGATTGGCCTTTATTGTTCTAAAATATGAAAACTAGTGTTCTAAAATATGAAAATTATTGTTCTAAAATATGAAAATTATTCTAAAAGATGAAAATTATTATTCTAAAAGATGAAAATTATTGTTCTAAAAGATGAAAACTGCCCCATTCCAAAATCGGTTAATCCGAGATTTGGGATCCCCGGGCAGTTCGAACGGTTTGCGAATCTTCCATTTACGGTACGGTAAATAACTTAACCTGTACCCCGATTTCATTTAACCGGTTATGGATAGCTTAAAATTCTGGTAACATCTATTTTTTGGGGGGTGTAGTTTTGCTTAAATTTTAATCCAAAGGTGGTACCTTTTTAAACGTTGAAGTGGTTTTTTAGTTTGAAACCTTCACCTGACCCATACATCCATCTCGGTTGGTCTATCGGTAACCTTTATCGGGTAAGGGATTTTTTTAACTTGGCTACTACCCTTTTTTGGGGTAAAAAAGTTCCCCCAGCTTCCGTGACCCTTAACCTGTAGGGTTATAGGGTTGGCCGACCCTTTTTTTATATCTAGGTTTATGGTTAAAGGGTAAACTCCCAACTCTATATTATTGAGGTGCGTAAGCTTGGGTTCGTTTATTTTTTTGTTTCGTTGGCCCGTACACCTCAGTTATAATTTTAAGCCTCGAGGGTTATGCTTTAACCGCCATAAAGTTTGTTTAACTTGGCCGTTGAGTTGATTTGTCCTACTTCAACTTGACCTTTTCAAGTTAAACGGTGATCGAAATCGCTTCTAAACCTGGCGTTTAGTTAAAAGCTGGGTGCAAAACCGGTTCGAACCTGCCTCGGTTGCGGGTTGGGCTTTTAGACGCCCTCGTTTTGAACCTCTTTTTATAGAGCCCACGAGTTAGCCTTTGTACGGTGTTGGTTATTTGAAACCTCAAAGCCGTTCTTCGCCCCAGGGTGGAAGAAGGTTATACGGCGAGTAGGCTTTACCGGTTTCCAGGGCGGAACCATCTTACCTCTCGCTAATAGCAAACTTTCTCGGGTCTGCTTCTGCTCATCATGGTTTAATTGGGCTTGGTTCTAGTTCAGGGTCTACCTTGGCCCGTAAAGCCACCTATATCTTTCCGGTTGAGCTTCCGAGTGAGGGTAGGGATCTTTGGGGGTTTGAGGGTAGAATCGGGTCCCGGGCTGGGGTTTATTCTATAGTTAACTAGATGATCATTTCTCGGGAACTCAGTGCGATACATGTTGCAAATGTAGTTAAGGGGAACTATGAATTGGGTGACGCCGTTTGGATTTGATATACCTCTTATACAATATGGATGCGGAAACTAGGAGTGCATCAAATTGGGTTGAGTGCAACCACTTCGCTTACGCATATGTTTTGGTTCGTAACTTAAGGATCGATCAAACCAGGGGTGGGAGAAAGTCAACATGTGAGAATGGGGTCGAATTGGCAGCTGGTTGGCTTGCAGTTGGTAAAAAAGCTCAAATTAAAACTGGGCAGTTTGGTGATGAAACCTTAATAGGAGCTGATTTTTACTCGCTTATTACAAAGTCAATTAGCCAAGGTTTAGCCTGGGTCCCAACTTTAAGGGTGTTGCCCTACCCCTGTTGAAACTTTAGGGCGTGGCGGACGGTTACGACTTTTAGGCCTTTATAGTGAACCCGCTCGGCCGTGGTTATAACTGGAATGATATTTGTACATATTTCGATTGAGACGCATGTATTCTAGTGCCGACTAAACCTGTTAGGTTTTAGAGTTTGGATGGGGACGTTTGCTGAAACCCAGCTGAGCCGACGGGGGTGGAAGAGGTACGCGGTTTACTTCATCCGCTCACCTTTTAGGGGGAAGGCCTGGGCAAAGACAAGTCGGGGATAGCCGCCGCCATCAAGGTCACCAAGAAGCTTGACACCAAAGGGGTAACCACTGGCCGCGCCTTATAACCCCCTAGGTCGGTACAAGGGGGAGAATTTCGAGTTTGCGTGGTGGGATCACGTGTATAACAAGGTCTCGTCCTCGGTACAGGTTGAAAACGTGGATGGGGTGGGGATGATTGGGCAGCACTTATAACCTTTCATAGGAAGTCAAGGTCCAACTCGACGCGGGCCTGGTGAGCCGAAACTTGATGGGGATCATCAGTACCGAACTCTTACCCGTCTCCCAAGGTAAAGAACTTGAGGCCACGGGCGAACCGGGGGTAGGGTGCTCTCTACCGAGCAGCTGGGCTTCAAACGCGCCCTCTACGGTTATTTCGTCAAGAGCTTTGCCGGTTCGATGAAGGTTGAGAAGTAAGCTTTAAAGTTCAATCTTTTTCCATCTTAAAGTGGCTCGCTATTGGCAGGCCAATGTATAATATCTTTATTTGGCCGCATGACGATTTATTTGACAATGGCTTCCGAATGGCAGTTTCACCAGATCCAGCCATCCCATAACTTTGCTTTAATTAACCCTTGGCCCTTTACGCCTTCGACCGTTTGTAGGCTACCGGTTTGGTAGTTTACGTTAAGACAACCTGATAATCTGCTGACTGCCGAATTAAAATCTCCCTTTAGGAGCTTTGCGACCAAAGTTGGCGATGAGGAGCTCTTTGAAGCGTGCGGCCGGCTTACCGCTCGTAAGGGCGCCAGGGCTGAGCAGCGGGGGAAACTTGAAAGGACCGGATCGATCCACCCAACTTGCCCCCCGGAACCCGAAAGATCCAAACCCGATACCGTTATACCCGAACGTCCTAAAGGCAGCACCGAAAAGACCAAAGGGGATAAGCGTGTTAGGGAAGGCGGCAAGAAGCGGAGCCGGTCGATGAAGTCATCCAGGGCGAAGAAGGCCAAGAAAGCCAAGCGAGCTAACGAGGATCGCGATAAGGGGAGAGCCAAGAAAAAGAAGGCCAAAAGGCAGAAATAGACTCCAGAGCGCACCCTCTGCCCGCCAAGCTTTACAAGTTTTGGCACCGCTATCGGAACTTTACCCCGTCTAGCTTTGATGCAACTCTTTGTACCCCATCTCCATTGATGTATATCTAATCCGTTTCGCGGGATGAAATTTACTAAAGGGGCCTTTACGATACTAGAGCTTCCCCTAATTATCTCCTTATCAGAACCCTTGCTTTTGAAAGTTGGGATTACTAATGCTTCATAGCTTGAGCTTCCTCGTTCTATGAACTCATGATAGGTTTACTAAAAACCACCTATAAGCAGCTTTTTTTAAACGAGGCTACCATCCGGTTTAATCAAACGATGGCTTAAGCTCACTTGAGGCTATCAAGCTCCACCTTTTGCCGATCCGATCTAAGGTGCCGAGGTCAAATGTGCCAACAAAACTGTAACCCCATCAGTGAGAAACCGTTGATCCTAGAAAGGGTAAGCCCCAAAGTCATAGAGAATCCCCAACACTTTAACTTTAGAGGTGTGGGATGGTAAATGCCCAACTTGGATGGTTCCCGTTCAACTTTTATTGGGTAGGAGCTGATCGATAAACTACTGTGAATTTCCTTGTTGAAAGCTCATGAATTTGGTTGGGTAGGGTACCCTACAAGGGTAAAATTGGGGTGGATACTTGACAGATCACTGGGTGTAGCTGCACGCGCTTGTAACCATAAGCTAAGGTGATACTAAATGCCATAACAGGTTCAAACCCCATTCTGGGTAGGAAGAAATAATGTTTCCACACTTTTATTGTTTCCATACCTTTTATCAGTATTAAATCAATACCATGGCATCAAGTATAAAGGAAGCTTGGGATGCTTGCCATGTGGGGTGATTCCTACTACTGCTGAATCCAATTAAAAAAGTACCAGATGGATCAAGCTATAGCTCATCTATGGTTTAGATTTGTAGAATAGTAGTATGGAGTGGACATGAAGCAAGTTGTGGGATCTGCTGACGGATGCCACAAATATTTTGTTTACAGTGAGAATTTTACTTTATAATAAAAGTAATAAATAGCACTTTGTTAAAGTTTTTTGTTTTTTATTGTTTAGGCAGGGTAAAACCAAAGGTCCTTTTCTCGATACTAGTATTTCCTATTTAAACAAGTTCAAATTTTGAGACTATGGGCATTTGAGGCAAAAGTATATAAAGCTGAGTCATCCAAATTAGGTAATATAGGCTTTCAGCCTATCAGATCAAAGATAAGTATTTTGAGGCAAGACTGACCCATGTGATAACGATTTGATGAATTGTATCCAATCACCAGCGAGTAAAATCTTCTCACCTCAGTGGTGGTCGGACTCATGTGGTAATGATTAGTTAATTCATACCCTATCATCATTGAGTTATATCTTCTCATCTTGGAGGTGGTCAGATTCATGCAGTAACAAACACCTCAGATTTAACTGAGAAGTCAGAGAATTCCTATTATTAGTTATTACCTTTTTAAGCTATTTTTTATTATAAACCATATTTTTCTGATAGCTAGGATTACATCGAGAATCCACCAAGGTCTTTTTGCCATGGGTACTCATATCGTTGATAACCACAATACTATTTGATGATTGGGTAGGAGATGAGCCAATCATGGTAGCAGATTTAGGAGCACTAATACCTTCAATATTCTTTTCCTTAAGTTGAAAAGGAGAATGTCTGACATTGCCCCCCTCAAGAATGTTGGGAGGGGTATGGAGCTCATTGGTAGCCTGCCCTACTTTAGTCACTGTTTTTATGAGGTTGGTATACATGCAAGAGTATTCCTTCTTGCTGGGTTCTGTATTGGCTAGAACTAAGGGGACTTCATAATTGAGCAATGACAAGAACCCTTGCTTCATATTGATAATGCCATCATATTCGCCATAAACTGAGTACCTATAAGCATATCATAAGCATTATTATCCAAAGCCACTGCGGGGGCCAATAGAATAAGCTTCCCAATATGAATGGGAAGGGATGAGTAAGCACCCAGTGTGCAGGTATTATTAGGACCAGTGTGTCATGGAAATGGCAGAAGAAGTTTAGACCAGCCTGCCAGTCAGGATGTGTAAGCATCCAGAAAGCAAGCCAGAATTCCAGAGGCATTGCTGACTGTACAACTTGATATGGAGCTGGAAATAGGATACCACAAAATGGTGGCAGAATGTCAGAGTTAGGAGTATCCCAATGGCAAACTACACTGAATAGACTTCAGACCCAGGGGTTCTGGTAACAGGGGTGGAAACTACTGGGATAGTTTCTGTGAGATTCTTGGTTGTGGAAACCATTTTGTTGGGGGGGTAGAAGAGAGATGAATTTTCTCTTGTAGTTGGCAAACATAGGGCCATAAAATCCCTGTATATTGCTGCTGGAAGGTCATGAGAACCAGGTTGTAGAGCCAAAAATTTCAGACTTGTTGAGCCCAATTGGTGATAGAGGGAATCATGGTAACCAAGAGAATTGGTAAGGCTCACCCAGAGTGCGGAGTGGTGGACCACCAGGTAAATGCCATATGGAATGTGGTCAAAAGGAAGGAGATAAAAAATTTGGGGTTTTTAATAAAATATTTATTAGAAAATAAAGTAAGAAAATTGACCAACAATTTATCAGTGCCATGCAACTGTTTAAATAATGGTCAGTTGGGTAGTGACAATGATGTGGGCAGGATCCACAAATTTGGCCTAACTGGTGAATTGGATGGTAGTGGGGGAGTTTATTCTTTGGGAACTGACATCGCAAAATTTGGCAGTGGGCTGAGACTCTATTGGTTTGACCTCAAATGTCTGAACCAGGGGTCAATTATGTTTCTGACAGTTAGCATGATGGCATTTGGCCCAACAAGTGATGGGAATCCCCCAAGGCCATCCCATATAGGGATGTTACCATTTGGTTGGGAACGGGTTGGGACAGCCAATCCGCCCACGCTCAGTCATTTAACCATTCATTTGGTTGATAGTAGCTCATCGGATGTGACACCCAAATTACTATCAGAGGGCTTTGAACTCTCATCAATATTGCCTGATATTTGTTCTACTGATTTAGGGGTTGAATTGAAACTGTCAAGCAATCTGGCTGATATCTCATTCTTCATGCTTTTACAGCCATTCAAATTTCAGCCATCCACCTGATTGCCACAAATCAGATCCAGCCAATTTCATTTTGATAATCTTGGCACAGATTTCACTAATTACCCTCAACAGTTCTGCTGAGGTGAGTGAGAGAATCAGGGGTGGGATCTGAAGCGGATGGGCTATCACCCATTGCTCGTCAACTATGTGGGCAAGATTGCCCTGGATGATGAGGGGTACCACCATCCTCTTTGGTGTTTTCTTATTTGGGAACAGAAAGATAGCTCAATTGAGAGACAAAGGACACTCCCTGAGACTTACATTACCCTTTCCTTTTCCCAAAGGAATGGCCCCCCACTGGGAAACTGCACTAGAGCCATGTTCTTATGCGCTTTGGGTAACTTGATAGCCATAATTGTTGCAGCCATCTGAAGCGGGCGGGGAGCCTCAGGGTGGGATGTATGGAAAACGTCAACCAGATCCATACATTTCGTGCAATCGTGCACCTTGACCCAACTGTTTTCATAAGATGGATATCCTTTCCAGGCCACAAGATATTGGACTGATTGTTGCAACTTCTGAGATGCCAGGATGGCCTCCACTTCAGCTTCCTCCTCATTATTGATGATGATTGGTTCTGGGTCTGTGGGAATTACACCCTTAAAGGGTGACAGCTGGGATACATGGAAAACTGGGTGTTGCTTCCAATGCGGGAAGCTTCAACTGGAACGCTCCATTACCCAGTACCTGCTCCACTAAGTGAGGGCCTGAACGCTTGCTGGCAAATTTGTGGGAAGGGGTTTGGATTTGCAAATGGTGAGTATTGAGCATAATGTAAGAACCCACCGTAAAGTCATGACCTGGGAGATGCTTGTGATCTGCAAATTGTTTATAGTCATCAATGGCTTTAGTGAGGTGTTCCTGCACTAAAACTTGGGTTGATCAAATATGGGCAGCATGATCCATGGCAGCTTGCACTTCTGGTTGTAAACATGATCTGACTGAGAATGATGGGTTATAACCCAACATTGCTTCATATGGTGAAAAACCTGTGGAAGCGTGAGTCCCATTATTGTATGCGAATTGGGCAAGAGGCAGGTCATCAGCTCAGGTATCCTGTGCTGCTACAGTATAACAATGCAGGTACTGTTAGAGAACTTGGTTAACCCGCTTAGTCTAGCCATCAGACTGGAGGTGATATGCCGTGGATCAACAGGGGGTTATCTTAAGGATTGGCAAGAGTTCACTCCAAAACTAGGCAGTAAACTGAGTACCCCTGTCACTAACAATTTCCTGGGGGAGACCAAATATCAAAAATACATGTTGAACAAATAGGCGCGCTGTTTCTTCTGATGTAATTACAGAAGTACAAGGAACAAACAGGGAAAATTTGGTAAAGCGATCTACAACTACCATTACCGCCATGAAACCATTAGAACAAGGGAGGTCGACAATGAAATCTATGGATACCAAGGTCCATGGACCTTCCGCCTATTGTAAAGGGTGCAGAAGACCATTTTTTCTGGAATGATCCAACTTGGCCCTAGCACAAATAACACAATTAGCGATCCAAGCTGGAACCTCTTTGGCCAGTCCAGCCCAATTAAAGGTTCGCTTGATCAAGTTGATGCATTTCTTGTTACTGGGGTGTCCAACTGTGGGGGGATCATGGTGTGCACGGAATATGGTCAGGCGGAAGGAGGGGGGAACTCAAACATGAGAATGAAAGTAAATGAGCCCTTCTTCTAAAGAATATAGGGAGTGTTTGGGACTCAAGTGAGTTAAGTGTTCAATCAACTCCATGCCCTCAGGACAGGCTATTTGACCAGCTAACACCTGGGCCAATAATGGGTCATCGGGTGACAACGTGGTGGAGGAAACAATGGAGGGAGCGATTGACAGAATTTGAGTGGCAGGAATCATGGTAATGAGATCCTCTACCTCAGTTTCCGAGGGACAGTGAGCGGGATTATGGCTTAAGAAATTGGGTAGGACATTTAGTGCACCTTTGATGAATTCATATTTGAAGTTAAAACTGCACAGGTCCCAATAGGTTTGGGCTTGCCAGTGTGCCATTTTTTGGGTTTTGCAAAAATACAAGAGAGCTTGGTGATCAGTGCAAACCGTTAACTCATGATGAGCACCCTGCAACAGGTACCACCAGTGAGTTAATGCCCATGCAACAGCTGCCAGTTCCTTGTCATAAATAGCCCAGGACTGCTCTGTAGTGGTGAATTTTTGGGAGAAATAAGTGACTGGATGTTCAAGACCATCGTGGTCCTGAAGCAGCACTGTGCCCACAGCTACTGATGAAGCATTGCATATGATGATATATGGTTTGGTGGGGTCAGTGTGTTTCAAAATGGGAGGAGACACAAATACTTCCTTAATTGATTCGAATGCTTGCTGGCATTTGGGGGTTCAACAAAATGGTAAATTTTTCCCTGTGAGGGGATGGAGCAGGGCAGCCAACTGGGAAAGTGTGGGGGAAATTTTTTTTAAGAAAATGATAGTACCCAAGAAACTTCGAAGCTGCTTCTGTGTAGTTGGGGTTGGCCATTCTCAGATTGCATCTAATTTGTTGGGGGGATGGCGACACCTTCTTTAAGTACCAATTTTCCAAAAAATGTAACCTCTTCCTTGTAAAACTCACACTTGGAAAATTTGAGGAACAGACCTGCTTTATGCAAAGCAATCACCACTGCTTCTAAGTTGATAGCATGTTGTTCAGGAGTTGGGGAATAACTAGGATATCATCAATATAAGCAATAGCGCAGGAGAACTGGAGATCCCCTAACGCATTGTCAATCATTCATTGAAATGTAGTGGGAGCATTTTCCAGCCTGAAGGGCATTATGCAAAATTGAAAAATGCCTCACCTCATACGGATTGCAGTCAGCCATTCTTGTCCTTCCATCACTCAGATCTGATTGAAAGCGTTCACCAGATCCAATTTTGAAAAAACATGGGATTTGGCAATAGCCTGACTGATTGTCTGTTCTAAGGGCAATGGGTAGGTATCTGTAACTGATATTTTGTTCAGGTGACCATAATCTATGCAAGGATGGATTGATCCATCCGATTTTCTTGCAAATACAATAGGGGAGGTGACAGGGAGGTCTCTTTGAACAACCAGCCTTTCTTTAACATATCGTCCAACCAGGTATTAAGTGTGGCCTCTTCCTCCGCTGTATGAGGATACGGTGGGCAGTTGATGTTCACCAATTCCACGGTTGTTCGAAATCCACAATAATACCTGGAATGTTTTGGCAGGTGGTCCGCTTTTTCCATATTGAAAAGTTCTCAGTATTTCATTAGGATTTCAGGGAAATCAGCCAGGATGCCCACGGAGGTAACTAAGGTAGTGATAGAGCTGGTTCCTTGTATTTTTTGAGGGCGTTGATCAAAGGGAACTCTCCCTCTGAATTATCATTGGTGAATGACAATGTATTTGACTCTAAGTGTATCTTCACATGTTGTCAACGCCACCAACCCACACCCAAAATCACCAGGAATACCAGGTTTGGCATGGCCAAAAACTGATCACAGAAGTTATATTGGTGGATTGAGAAGTGTAACGGCCAGCGAATGACATATGAAGTAGGGACAAGGAAATAAGCGGAATTCTGTTTATTTGGAGATTCAGCCGACTTGGGAACAACTGAAGAGATAGCGGGTATGTCAAAACCAGGGTCAGGGTTTTTGGCTGGGGCGAAAATTGGGAGTACAAGTGTGGGAGAAATCGTTTCTTCCATCTGGGCTTGCACAGAGTCATTCATAGTTGACTCTGGAAGTGGCAATTTGGACTCAGGGGTTATGGAGGGGTTGGGATGCACTTCAACAGCTATTCAAGCGTCAGGCGCATCGTCTACATCTTTATTAGGAAATCCTATCATAAAGTTTCCCTTCTGATATGGGGAAACAAGGCGAGGTAATGCTTTGATAGTAGTTGCGGTGGCACATATCTGATCCACTGATTCCTGAATGGTAGACCAGGCCATGTGGTGAGCAGAAACTGAATTCAAACTCGCTCTAAAGACTGCCTGAAGCATGTCAGTAGATAGGTCTGACGCGGAAGCCAGCTCACAAAAGGTGGAAATCAGAGAAGCCAAACTAGGGGCTTCAGCCATGTTTAGGAGTAGTCTGAGTAAGTGATTTGATTGGGACACATGGGGTTTTAGGGCAGCTGATATAGCAGCCATCAGGGGAATGGGATCTTCTTTTTGTGAGGAAGAACGTAAAAGACTTCTCACCCAATGGTGGGCATCTCCATCTATGGCATCCAACAACGCGAGACTTTGTTGGGCATGAGATATTGCTGAAGCATTACTGAGTGTGACTGACGTCCTCATTTGTACTTTGGCAAGAGCATCAAGAACCTGATTGGCGATTTCTTGGGAAGGGATACTTGATCCTTTTCCCAGGTCAGAGGAAGCACGAGGAGAGGCAGTCTGCACTCCTTGGGTGGCTTGAATAAAGTTTCCCAAAATAGAGCGGATGCTTCTCCCAAAGTCAGAAAGTGACTAAACAAACAACAAACAACACAAAACTGATTGCATGTTCATCTGGTAGAGGGTAACCACTGCAGCGCCCAATTTGAAAACCAAGGCGGAAATGGCTGGAAGTAATGGTTGGTCAATTATGTCATGGAAATGGCAGAAGAAGTTTAGACTGTCCTGCCAGTTGGGATGCGTAAGCATCCAGAAAGCAAGCCAGAATGCCAGAGGCATTGCTGACCATATGACTTGATATGGAGCCAGGAAATAGGATACCACAAAATGGTGGCGGAATGTCAGGGTTAGGAGTATCCCAATGGCAAACCACACTGAATAGACTTCAGACCCAGGGGTTCTTGTAACAGGGGTGGAAACTACTGGGATAGTTTCTGCGAGATTCTTGGTTGTGGAAACCATTTTGTTGGGGGGGAAGAGAGAGATGAATTTTATCTTGTAGTTGGCGAACATAGGCCATAAAATCCCTGTATATTGCTGCTGGAAGGTCATGAGAACCAGGTTGTAGAGCCAAAAATTTCAGACTTGTTGAGCCCAATTGGTGATAGAGGGAATCATGGTAACCAAGAGAATTGGTAAGGCCCACCCAGAGTGCAGAGCAGTGGACCACCAGGTAAACGCCATATGGAATGTGGTCAAAAGGAAGGAGATAAAAATTTGGGGTTTTTAATAAAAAATTTTTATTTAGAAAATAAAGTAAGAAAATTGACCACCAATTTTATCAGTGCCATGCAACTGATTAAATAGTGGTCAGTTGGGTAGTGACAATGATGTGGGCAGGATCCACAAATTTGGCCTAACCGGCGAATTAGATGGTAGTGGGGGAGTTTATTCTTTGGGAACTGACATCACAAAACTTGGCAGTGGGCTGAGACTCTATCGGTTTGACCTCAAACGTCTGAACCAGGGGTCAATTACGTTTCTGATTGTTAGCATGACGGCATTTGGCCCAACGAGCGACAGGAATCCCCAAAGGCCATCCCATATAAGGATGGGACCATTTGGTTGGGAATGGGTTTGGGATGGTCAACCCACCTGCGCTCAGTCATTTAACCATTTGTTCAGTTGATAGCAGCTCATCGGATGTGATGCCCAAATTACTATCAGAGGGCTTCAAACTCTCATCAATATCGCCCAATATTTGTTCTACTGATTTAGGGGTCAAATTGGAACTGTCGGGCGATCTGGCCAATATCTCATTCTTCATGCTTTTACAGCCATTAAAATTTTGGCCATCCACCCGATTGCCACCTGAATTAGATCTGGCCAATTTCAGTTCAATAATCATGGCACAGATTTCACTAATTCCCCTCAACAGTTCTGCTGAGGTTAGTGAGGGAATTGGGGGTGGGATCCAAAGTGGACAGGCTATCACCCATTGCTCATCAACTATGTGGGTGAAATCGCCCTGGGTGATGAGGGGTACCACCATCCTCTTCGGTGTTTTCTTATTTGGGAATAGAAAGATAGCTCAATTAAGAGCCAAAGGACACTCCCCAAGACTTACACAGCGGTTCCAAAGTCTTGGTTGTACTCCAAGTCAGGTGCAAGTTTGATCTTTTTCATCAACTTGGGAGAGATTATGTTCACTGGGAGCCTGTATCTAAGATAGCCATCACCCAAACTTTTTGGGTAACCACTTCAACCTTTGTAAGTATCCCCCAAAAGTGGGCGATAGCACTAAGACCTCCTTAAGATGGAAATTGGAGGTTAATTTGCATGCAGTCTCGGGGTAATTTTCCTGTATAGACTTCATGGTATGGCCATGCTGGATAGGGCGAATAAGGTGAGACATCACCTCATCTGCAACACTGGAAGTATCAATAACGACTGGCTCCCCTAGAATTTGGCAGAGATACGTCTCTTTAGGTATGATGGCTTCATCTATTTCTCCGGCATTCAAGCAATTGGGGACTTCCACTTCAGCAGGTACTCCTACAACATAATAGCTGACCTCACCTGTACCCCCTCAGAATCATCCCCTGGGGTATTAGTAACGCGAGGTACTGGCTTAAGTTGTTTAAATGAGTCAGGCACATGAGTTTTGTCAGCAATAGGTGTGCCTTTCCCTATGCTAACATCTCTTTTCCCTGCTCCTGTTCCTCAGCGTCAGCTTTCTTTTCCAGCACATAGCCTCATTGTGTCGGAACTTGTTGCAGTATTTGCACCAAGGGCGTTCAGGATGTTTTGCTTTGGGGTTTTGCTCTTCAAGGCCCTTTATCTGAAGGGGCTCCTTCTTGTCTTCAATAGCTAAGGCCCAAGGCTTAGGCTTTAAATCCTCAATGGTTAAAATGTGAGGACGAGATACTGCTCTGCGTGAAACTTTGGGGCTTATGGAAATCAGCGACATCTTTTAATGCCTACTTGATGTTTAGAATGGTATAGAAATAGCGTTTAACTGAGGTGATGTGCATCGCTAGCAATGGGTAAGTAGCCACTCCAGTCAAAACGGCAGCTACAACATCATCCAAAGTCAACATCTTTGAAGTTAACAACTTCTGTGCTTCCATATAAAATTGTTCCACAAAGGCAACCACTGACTCTCCTTTTTGGATACTCATAAGCATAAAAGCTTGCTTTTTCATACTTAAAGCCTGTTTTGAACCGAACGTGTTTATGAGAGCCTCTTAAACTTTGGACCAGGTGCTAAGAGCATCCATATGTGGGACCATCACCTCCTGTGCCATCTGGCCCAAACAGGAAAGGATATGTTTGGCCTTCTGACAATCAGTCACCCCTTCCATAGCTGCTTCATAAACATATAAAAATGAAGCAATGCTACCCTCGCTGGGGATAAACTTGTCTTTAAACGTTGGTTTGAATGAATTATAGTCATTCCCAGTAAGGGTATGAATAGTTAAAGCTTCTGCTTCTGAGGTTTCAGAGCGGTAGCTTAACTGATTAAAGGTCCACAAAAGGCGATTGAACTGATCATGCATGGCCTCAAGCTGAGTTTCCATTTTAGAGAGGGCTTCTAGGGGCCCCGAATCACATAGTCTCAGTTAAGCTTTGATCCCTGATTTATGAGTTTCAAAATCTTCCACTCGGCTCTCCATTGCAGTGACTTAAAAACGGCGTTGTGACACCATTGAGCTTAGGTTTAATTGAGCAGTTTCCACGGTTTTCACGTGGTTCTTCAGCTCTTCTTTCATTTGTTTACACCCTTCATCGTCATGAGAGTGGGAGCTGGGGCCTTGTACTCCCTCCTTAATCTGTTCATACCTCCGTTCAACCTGTGTTAGTTGACTAAATACTTCCTTCAACAGCACAGGGCTTTCCAGTGAAGCTTTTATCACTTTTGTTTCGGTCTCACATTCAGTCAGGCGACGTGCCAAATAATTGGTATTTTCAAACAAAGCTTTAAGAGCTAGCTCCTTTTCTAGCTGAACAACCTTGGCCGCAAGTGTGGTGGTGGCGCTAGATGGTTCAAGCAACAGACGACGTTCAAGCTCATCAACATGCGAAAAGGCCTGAATTAACTGTTGCTCCACCACAGCCACACGCTGTTCATATTTCTCTTGAAGGACAGAGTCGTGGGCTGAAAGGTCATGATGCGTTTGCTCATTTTTCTTTTTAAGTTCTTTGGCAAACTCCTCCAACAACGAGTAGGTGCTAGTGGAGGAAGCGTTCAGTCATCCCAGAATATCTTCATGGCCTCCTCGACATACTTTACAATCCCAGTGTTCATAGTAGTAAGCCAGTCATGCAGCTGTATGATGAAGTTGCGATTAGCTTCCACACCAGATCTGACTGCTCCAAGATGTTTGGAGGTCATTTGATACAACTTATCATAGGCTAAATTCAAAGCTGCATGGGTATCTAGGTGTTAATGAAGCTCTTCATGATGGCCGGCTAAGAGATGCATCATATGGACCAAGGCAGGGTGATCAAACTTGCATACGTAGGTGGTCAAATTTGTAAGCTGACCATAGGTCTCTGGGAGGACACTAGTCTCATAGAGAAACAAGTGGCGTTCCTCTACCAACAATGCTCATTCGTGAGATGCAATGTCGCCAGGGTTAAGGATACCATGAGTAAGGTCTCTCATGGCTTCAGTAGCTGGCCAGGTGATGCGATGAGACTCAGGTATTAATATGCGTTCAAATTGTTCTTCTCCAAATATCAAAGCTGTAGGGCTATCCATTCGATCATCATCTTCAGTCCCTTCCCCATTTTGCACCCAACGGTTGACACTCTCCTTTACTTTTAATACTTATCGAAGTATTCAGGGTGATCCCCTGTAGTGAGCACCAGTTTGTGGGATCCTCTGACGGATGCCACAAATATTTTATTTACAGTGAGAATTTTGCTATATAACAAAAGTAATAAAGAGCACTTTGTTAAAGTTTTTTATGTTTTTTATTGTTTAGGCAGGGCAAAACCAAAGAAGGTCTTTTTCTCAATACTAGTATTTCCTATTTAAACTAGTTCAAATTTTGAGACCATGGGTATTTGAGGCAAAAGTATATAAAGCTGAGTCATCCAAATTAGGTAATATAGGCTTTTGGCCTATCAGATCAAAGATAAATATTTTGAGGCAAGACTGACCCATGTGGTAACGATTTGATGAATTGTATCCAATCACCAGCAAATAAAATCTTCTCACCTCGGCGGTGGTCAGACTCATGTGGTAATGATTTGATAAATTGTATCCAATCACCAGAAAATAAAATCTTCTCACCTTGGCGGTGGTCAGACTCATGTGGTAATGATTTGTTAATATGTACCCTATCATTGTCAAGTAAAATCTTCTCACCTCAGTGGAGGTCAAATTCATGTGGTAATGATTGGTTAATTTGCACCCTATCATCATTGAGTAATATCTTCTCATCTTGGAGGTGGTCAGATTCATGCAGTAACAAACAACTCGGATTCAGCCGAGAAGTCAGAGAATTCCTATTATTAGTTATTACCTTTTTAAGCTGTTTTTTATTATAAACCATATTTTTCTGATAGCTAGGATTCCACTGAGAATCCGCCAAGGTCTTTTCAATGTGGGTACTCATGTTGCTGATAACCACAATACTACTTGATGATTGGGCAGGAGATGAGCCAATCATGGTAGCAGATTTGGGAGCACTAACACCTCCAACATTCTTTTCCTTAAGTCAAAAAGGAGAATGTCTGACAAGTGTCTCTAACTCCCCAGAAAAAGCTCAGTAATAAAAGCAAGGTGCACATACAATATGGTGCACCCTCCACACTTATGGAAGAAACCAAGGTGCCACCCTAAGGTCTACCACCCCCCAACAAAATAGCATAGGGTGGATAATTACATATAAAACCAAGGCCCTTATTGTAACTGATGATTGACAGGGAGATTCGCCAGAGAAAAAACTAATTTAAGGGAAACTTAAATTTAGGTCCCATGACAATTTGTTGGCCTTGGAAATGAAAACCCAATAAAAATGTGGCCCCCACCCCTAGTAGGTTTATATCTTGTGTGAGCACAAGCTTGAGACTTTGATGCTAACCAATCACCCCCACCATTGCAATACCAAATTTCTTAGATAAATTTAATCCGCATTAAGAAACTAAAATGCAATGAGCTGTTTTAATTCAAGCTAAGATGAGTAAACTTTAAACCCCCTCAATGTAACATCTGGGCACCCATCATGTGATTTCTGGGGTGAGCTTGGGCCCGCTTAGCCTTAACCTGACGCCTATCTACAGTGTTCTAAGGTCAAGGGGGCAGCCAACTTGACTCATCTGGCCTGGCCCCTCTCCTTATCCTCCTTATATACTCCCACAATTATACCATTTAACTATGTAATTACCCTCCCATCCTTTTGAGGTGCCACCCCTCCCCCAGGTATGCTGGTGCCAGTGAGAAGTTCCTGTTGGCTGGGGGGCGCTTCATATCTGCAATTTTATCGGTGGACTTAAACCTGCAACATCAGGGAAATGCCCATGGAAAGTGGTAACAAACCCTGAGCGTGCCAGCAATTATAAGCTGAGGTCCAGCGATTTTCTGCAGCACCAGACCCCATCCAATATACCAGGTATCTGAGGCTTTACCTTCACCTGATGAGAAGCCACAATCCCTTCCACCTCCCATTCAGGTTCCCCATCCACAAGGTATGACGCTGGTGTCTCTGGAGATGACCCCTCAAACTGGGTCACCTTACTCCCATGGAAAGTTGAAAAGATTCATAATCTCTCCAGAAGCTCCAACTGATATATGGCATGGCCCACCTTCCTGACAAAAGGGGTATGTCATGGTATCTGCTGATTAAAGTAAGACTGGGCTTCCAATCTGGGTGCATAACAACCCATTGGAAATCCCAGAATTCCAAGGGTATAGCAGTTTTAAACAGTTGTAGGAGGGATCCCCTATTATTCTGGGGAGGGAAATAGAAGTTAATATACATACCAAAGGCCCCATAGCAAGCCAAATGGCTGCAATGGGGGCAACCATGGGTCTTGCTGGGGTATCCCCCAAGGTTGGGAGAGGCAATTTGGATGACCAATCCTCCTGGTTTTGCAGTTGGTAACCTTTGGCTTTATTTTCCCACCCATCTTGGACTGGATCATCATAATAAAAATTCTGAAAATCATACAAATTTAAATTTTTTTTAAAATACTGGTCATGTTCATAAGTCAAATCAAATTGAATTGAATTAATCTGACTATTGGGAGAACTTGGGTCACATCTTGCATCCATTGAGAGGTTTCAGGTTGGGTAGAGAGGTCAGGGGCATCACCAGCGTGGCGGATCAATTTCTCAAATTGCTTTAAGCCAGATTGGCCCTCGGCAGGATGGCCCAGATGGTCTGGTGCCAGGTCACCACCTTGCAGTCATGTGTATGGAAAGTCCTCACCTCTAAACGGAGAATCACAATTAGTGGAGATGTCAGATTCCGCCCAAATTGCACCAAACTACCAGCAGATCAGCGAGGCAGATTAGGACTAATTCTTCAATTATTTTATGGAGTGGGAGGTGGGAATAAAGCTGGTATGCCGAGTGCCAAATGGAAAACAGGTCATTGTGAAGAGTTTGGCAGATCTGAAAAATCTTCTGAAGTGGCAGACTGGCACCTAGTCTTGTGACAAATTCTTGGATCACAATCACCATTTGGTGGGCCACCGATTTATGACTTGGAGGGCACACTTGATGACCATCAGCCCTAGGATGCAGATTGCTGATTACTTCGCTGGATTAAGTAAAAGTATTGTGAGGAAAGCAATGGAGCTCATGGAGCAGATTTGGGAGGGAATGGTTTACTAAACTTAAAGGTGAAAATGAACCAACAACTGCTCCTTACAGAGGCAGTTGCTTTATATATGTAAAATGGGGAAAATGGGGCAATGGGTACGTTTTTTTGGGCAACAGTAGCTGACATACTCATGGGTACTCAGCCTGAGTTTGGGGCTTTGTAATCTGGCTTATGCAAAGGTTGCAAAAGCTCTGACAACTTAATTGTTAGATCCGCCAGGGAGGGACTCTCACCAATCCAAACATAAGCGGATTTACTCAGATTGAAGTCCAGTTGAATTGGGTTCCACCCAGGTTGATTCCAACAAATTTTTAAAAGATTTTTAAATTTTCCAATAGCGAATTTCTGACTCAGTTTGGCTTTCCCAGACCCGGAATTTTGGATTCTGTATCCCAGACCAGGTTTCCTGACTCAAGAACCCTTTCCTGAGTTTTGAGGCCCATTTTATTCTTTTTCAAGTATATAAAAGATGGCGGAGTGGGGCTCAGTGGGAGGGGAGATGCTGTTGTGGCTTCTGGCCTGTATTACCTCTTTACTGACCTCTTTTATCCTTTCAACCAGAGAAGAAGCAACCAAATGGGCACTGTGGTGGGGTTTTTTGGTGCCAATGCAGTGACCCAAAGTTCATCGACTACATGACCCAAGTCCCCCAGTTGATCCAAGGGCTTCACAGGGGCATTATGTCCCTTCTTCTTTATAAAAGGGAACTTTTTCTGATCTAACCCAGGAGGTTGGGCCTCTAGACTTACAGAGCTTGGCCACTGTACCTACCCCCAAATCTTGTATCGCCCTTGCTTCAACCCACTGGGTCAAGTAGTCAATAGCCACAAGAATGTACTTACACCAGTTGGCTCCTGTTGGCAAGAGACCAACAACTTCAAGGGAAACCGTGTGTCAAGCAAAATGTGGTTTCGCTACCTGGTATGAAGTCTTACAGCAGAATGGCCTCTCCAATTGGCACTGATGGCAACAGGAAATAGTTTCAAGCACATCGAAGCTCATGCTTTCCCAATAGTACCAAGGGCACAACAACTTCATAGTCTTACGTACCCCACCATGTCTGACTGCCTTGTAGGCGCTCATAATGATTCCTGGCCATGCTGAGGGTCGCGGAAAATCACCGTAGAATCTCCAATCTGCTTGTACAGTTCCCAATTCCATTAAAAGGTATTTGTTTGCATCTCATGTAATGCTTTGATCACTTGGGGTGGTTCATCATCATATTTTCCGTTAAGCATCTTATCATACATCACATCGCTGAGGTCTGCCGTTATGGCAACAGTCAGCAATCAAGATAAACAGTCAGCGTTCTGATTCTTTACTCCTGGGCGATGAAGGATCTTGAAATGTATAAGCCTGCAGCTTAAGAGCCCATCGAGCCAAACAGCCTTCAGGTTCTTTGAGGTTCTGCAACCAAAGTAATGATGTGTGATCTGTTATGACTTTAAACTTTACCCTGTGCAAGAGGACTCTAATTTTCTTATACGTGTAGATCACCGCTAAGCACTCCAGCTCATTCACAGTATAATTACGCTCATGGAAGTTCAGATTTTGACTAAAGTACACTACAGGATGTTCCTCTACCTCATTGTCTTTTTGAGAAAATACTGCCCCAACAGTGGAAAGGGACGCATCCTTCTGAACAATAAACTCTTGATCAAAGTTTAGATAGCGTAACACTGGTGCACTGGTCAACACCGTATAAAGTGTATCAAAAGCGTATTGATGAGGTTCCATCCATTTGCACACAGCAGCCTTTTTTAACAACTCGAATAGTGGCCCCCCAATACATCTAAAATTAGGGATAAAGCGCCAGTAATAACTGACCATTTTAAAAAAACCTGTACGTTACATCTACTATTAGGTGTAGTCATTTTGCTGATGGCCTCCACCTTAGCTGGCTGTGGTTTCAGCCCTTTAGAGTCTACCACGAACCCCAGATATTTCAGCTGATATTTGAAGTCTTTACATTTTTGAGGCCTAATTTTTATGTTCACCTCAGCTAGCTGGCGAAATACTGCTTCTAAATAATTGAGGTGCTCCGAAAAGGTTTGAGAGAAAATGTTAATATTGTTGAGGTATACGAGGATGCATGGCAGTTTTAGGTCACTAAGAATAGTATCCATAGCTCACTGAAATGTAGCTGGGGCGTTGAACAGCCCTTGAGGCATCTGCGTCAGTTGAAAAAGGCCTTTGGAGATGATTACAGCATATTATTCTAGTGTTCCGCTGCAAGTAACTCGATTTTCTGGTAACTGAATATCAAGTCCATTGCTGAAAAGTAATGGGCTCCCCTAACTAATTCAAAGCATCATCAATCCTTGGCAAGGGGTATGAGTCCTTTTTTGTAATACTGTTGAGCTTCTGGTGGTCTATTAATATGCGGTTGGTGCCATCCTTCTTATTCACAATCAGAATGGGAAAAGCCCACGGACTCTTAGATGGTTCAAGCATCCCTTGCTTCAGCAACTTGTCAATTTCGTTAGTGACAACATCTTCCGCTGCCCTCAATTGCCGGATTGGCCAAGACCTTAGGGGGATAATCTCCTGTGTATACTTGATGGACCACCCCCAAGCACACCCTAAATCATGATTGTTGACAGCAAAAATCCCCTTGTACTTCTGAAATAAAGCTATTGCTTGGTCTTTTAGCTCTTCTGATAGTCCTATTAGATTAATCCATGGTACCACTGTTAGTAAGCCAGCCGGTGCCTTGACTGGTAGACCAAATTCATCCAACAGCCCAAAATCATGAACCTGAAGGACCTCTTCTATTGGAATAAAATGTAAATATGCTACTATTTGGTGGCAGCAGATTTGCATTGGTTCACTCTGGAGGCTTGCTAACAAAACCTTAATCTCCTCATGTCCCAGAAGTATAATCCCTGGAGCCACATGAAGCTCAAACTGCGTTTGATGGAAGAGCCCAATGACTTCCCCATATAGCCCAGTAGGCACTTCCACCTCTAACTCGGTGTTCACTAAGACTTGATGTCCAGAAGGAATAGATATGGGCCCTGCGGTTCGAAGAGGTATCCCTTGATATTCATATATCTGCTGGGGAAGGGGCCAAGTCTTGCGCTTTAGTCGTTATAGCAAACTGGCATCACCCCATCACTATAGGCAAGGTTGATTTGGCTCATATGCACCGGATCCTTTGGTACTTCACTAGAGGTGAAGTAAATTGGGATTTGCTGGCCCAGAATGGCGAGGGTCTCCTCCATCATTTTAACGACAGCCTCAAAATGATGCTGAAAGCAGTTCCAATTAACATGTCATAGTTTTTGTTTTGAAGCATAATTGCTGAGGCTACAATGACAATGTACCCAAAGCGCAGAGGTAACGCACTGTGAGCCCCTCAGAGATGGTGCTTTCTGCTCCAGCAGTTCCATACACCGTTTGATGGTCCACATCAGGTTTTAATGTCAACTTGCCATCAACTTTGTGGAAACTATGTTAACTGGAGCACCAATATCTATTATAGCACGAACTCTATTTTTTGCTACAAAAATATCACAGTATTACACTCAGAATAAGGAGAATATTGACTGTTTAATATGTGGAAATTTACAAGATCTCTTTTTTCAAAAAACTCATTATCCACTCACCAACTTGGGGATATTCTTTGACAATGGCATCTACCAGAAGGGCGACATTTATTCCTTTCAGAGTTGGTGCATCCGCGGCAGGTCAAGCTTGTCCAAGGGAGCTTGATCAAGCATTTGACAGTCATATGGCTTCAGTTGTTCTGGAGATTCTTCTTCTGCCGCTGCCTTGGCTTGAGCCCGTGTCACTACATTTACTTCCCAAAATGGCTGCTGATATAAAATTCCGTCATCATACTGAGGGACTTCTACAGGTTATACTACTATTGATTCAGGGACATTTTGGGTTGGAATTGCAGAGGTAGAGGGTCCCGTCTCTACTCTGCTCCATCTTTTCTCTGATAGTATTGATTTTGGTGTACATAGTTCCACGGCGGTTATGGAAGAATTTTGCCAAATGACTAGGGCAGCCACATTCATAGCAGTTAACCCCACAAGAGCCACGTCCTGGATTGTCATAAGAAGGTCTGGATCAGAAAGTTTGGGGTCATTTGGTGTAACCAGGCCCAGGTTGGTAAGATGATTGTTGACATTTGGCGTAACTAGGTCCTGATTGGTAGCTTGGATGCTGGCAGTTTTTTTTGACCAGCCCATTGATGCTGATCAAACTGTTGAGTATAATTTGGCTGAGGATGAGGCGCAGAGTTATAGTAAGGTTGAGGATTGCTTAACGGAGCTGGAGTTGGATGAGAGTATTTTCCTGAATAAGAGGGTGCAGTAGAGGTGGTGGTCTTCTGTTCCATATTCAGTGGCAGAAAGTTAGGGTTATGCGACGCAAAAATTGTACAATATTGAGCAGAGGTACATAGTCATCCAGAAACGGCGAAATGACATTGGGAAGCTCTCAGTATGGCTTCACTGCAGAGGTCATGGCGATGCACACGTTGGTTTCCACTAAGTATCCTGCCCCATTCAGCATGTGGGCTTCCATTGTGAATTGATCAGCGAACTCCAGGAGATCCTCAGTTTGGCGGAACCTGATTGTTAAGAATTATGCTTTTCGCTGTGAAATCTTTGAGGTACCCCCAAACAGGCGAAGCACAGTATCTTTTACATCCCTATAGGTGACAGAGCTACTTGGGAGGTAACAGGTGACTTGATCAGCACTTCTGACATCCAAGGCGGATATCAAAAGCTTAGCCTTCCATCTATTGGAGGCACCTTCCACTGCAAAATTCAAATTGTCCGAAGAAACCATGGATATTCCCATTTCAATCAAATAGAGGTAGTTTCTCGATGTTAACATCTTCATCCCGTTCATGGGTTTTTGGCCCATACTAAGGAATGGGTCAAGATCTAAAAGCAGTTTCCCAATGAGATTCTGACCAGAAGAAGTTGGGATGTCCGCTGCTTCAGGGGTAGTGTGACCTTCTGCCATGGGTGGTACCACCATTACTTGAGGGAAGTGGCGTTCCAACTCATATTTGTATCCAGTACTATCATCCTGGGTGTAGTAGCTCCGACCAGCGTCATATTCTTCCTCATATGATGCCCCCTCTTGATGTTCACCCTTGTCTCAGTAAGAAGACCAAGAAGTACTGGTCAATTTTCGCTCTGCGCACTGCAGCTGTTTGGTAGTATCATCCTGCCAGTTGGCAAGTTCCTTGTTTTGTTGTCCCAAAATTTGCATTTGGCTAAACGTGCTATCAAGCTGGTGCATGATGGCATTTTGTTCTTGAAGGAGTTCATCCTGGTTTTTGAGCACTGCTTCTAGGGTAATTTTGAGTTCCTCATATCCAGCTGGTGCAGTGTTTTGGAAAGATTCCCTCAGCAACACAGGCTGTGTAAGGCATGGCTGGCAACTGAAGTTTCGTAGTGATTGGTGGGTGATCAATGGGCCCCCTGTAGTGAGCACCACTGTTATAAAATTGGATGGTATCATTAGGATACGCCATATTGTTTGTACAGGTTGAACCCACTGAGCAACAGACAGATGACGTGGGGATCAGCGGTCCTTTGGACACACTTGAAAATATACAAAAAATAGGAGCAATCGCCCCAATTGACTCTTTTATTTATTAAAATAAATACAGCGACCTTTCACTGTTCCACTTTCTCTCTACAAAAAAACCTCCTTCTCTTAATCGTACATCTTGTTTATATACAGCGGCTTTGAATGATATTGCTCTCATATCATGGACTATTCTATTCCACCAATTCTCCTCGATTTTGTCTTGTTATTTTTTAGCTCTCTATCTCCCTAATAGTAGGCGCTCTAATTTGTATTTTCCAAATTTCAACATCGCCTTATCACCTTATTTAGAGGCGATCCAATAATAACCCATTATATCCCAATATTGCCTCATCTCAAGGCATTCGAATAATTGTAACTGATATCATGTTTAGCAGATTCTTCCCAATCCGCCCTAGCTGTCCCACAATTATCATCCAGTCATATCAGAATCATGACAGCTTGGATCATCAGAAGGGTAGTATGGAGTGGATATGAAGCAAGTGTCTCTAACTCCCCAGAAAAAGCTCAGTAATAAAAAGCAATGTGCACATACCCAATAAGGTGCACCCTCCGTGCTTATGTAAGAAGCCAAGGTACCACCATAAGGAGGTCTACCACCCCAACAAAAGGTAGCATAGGGTGGATAAAATAAACAAATTTAAGGCCCTTATTGTGAGAGATGACTGACAGGGAGAATAGTTGGTGTCAACTTAATTTATGAAAAACTTGAATTTGGGTCCTACTCAATTTTATCAGGCTTGTAAATGACTAGCCAATAAAAATGTGGCCCCATCCCTAGTAGGTTTATATCTTGTGTGAGCACAAGCTTGAGACTTTGATGCTAACCAATCACCCCCACCATTGCAATACCAAATTTCTTAGATAAATTTAATCCGCATTAAGAAACTAAAATGCAATGAGCTGTTTTAATTCAAGCTAAGATGAGTAAACTTTAAACCCCTCAATGTAACATCTGGGCACCCATCATGTGATTTCTGGGGGTGAGCTTGGGCCCGCTTAGCCTTAACCTGACGCCTATCTACAGTGTTCTAAGGTCAAGGGGGCAGCCAACTTGACTCATCTGGCCTGGCCCCTCTCCTTATCCTCCTTATATACTCCCACAATTATACCATTTAACTATGTAATTACCCTCCCATCCTTTTGAGGTGCCATCCTTCCCCCAGTGCATCAGCCAGTGAAAAGTTCTTGTGGGCTGTGGGCCGCTTCATATATGCAATTTTAGCGGTGGACTTGAACCTACAGCATCAGGGAAATGCCCACAGAAAGTGGTAACAAGTCCTGAGCGTGAGAGCAATTATGAGCGGGTGTCCAGCGATTTTCTATAGCATCAAACCCCATCCAATATACCGGGTGTTTGAAGCCTTACCTTCACCTGGCAAGAAGCCACAATACCTTCCACCTCCCACTCAGGTTTTTATCCCTAAGGTATGGCTCTAATGTCTCTGGAGGAGACCCTTCAAAATTGGGTCAACTTACTCCCATGGAAAGTCGAAAAGATTCATAATCTCTCCAGAAGCTCCAACCAGTATATGGCATGGCTCACCTTCCTAAAAAAGGGGTAGGGTCCTATCCTCTTCCGTCCAAGTTTCTTGCTTAGCCACTTGATGGGAATATTCCTGGCATCCAAAATCAACAGATCCCCTCCTTAGACTCAAGCCTACCCTTCTCTCCTCATCTGCTTTCTCATTGTAGGTACTCATAGCCACATCCTAACTGTTGTTTACCTCTCGTATAATTTCTTGAACTTGGCAAATTCCACCACAGCTTCCAAATTGGACCCACAGCTGGGCTCCATGTTAAATGAACGAATGTAACCACAATGGCAAAAGATGGAGAACACCCAATTGGGGAGTGAAGGGCGTTGTTATAGCTAAACGAGACCAGAGGTAGCTGTGTGGCCCAGTCTGAGTGGTTAGCTGCCATGTAGCATCACAAATTTTGCTTCAAACATTAATTAACTCGTTCTGTCTGCCCATAAGATTGTAGAAGGATGGCAATAGAATGGCACATGATAATTTAAAGACTTGCATAACTCCTGCCAATATACAGATGTTGTTAATTTTTGGCAGTTTTGGTCAAATCTGCTGAGCTGGTTGACCACAAATTAAAGCCCACTGAGCAACAGACGAGCGTTATTGATTGCTGATCCTCAATAAATAAAAAATAAAGTATTGATAATAAGGAGTTATCGCCTTGCCAGAAACCAGTTTATTTAGTATATAATGAAAGACAACTTTCGCTAAACCCTTTTTCTTCCTTCTTCATCCAATAGACCCCCTTTTCCAATCTCACGCTTAGCCCTTAATCCTTGGTAAACATAGTCAGTTTCAACCCTACCACTTATTAATTCTCTATTTGCTACAAATTTATTGACTTTTTTCTATCATTGAGGTTTTGGCGGAATTCCCTCAACTAGTGAAACTATTATTCCTTCAATCAATTCGCTTGACTCATAAAATATGATCCACTGGATATATGGCTTATCATCTAGTCATATCAATTTCTTGACATTATCCCCCTTGACTGGATTATAAGCTACTATTGCTTGTATGCCAAAGGAACTTTGCTTTAACTCAATCGATAATCTGACCATCTGCAGGTTCCTCAATGGTGTAGGCATTGATACCAGCCTTCTTGATTATTTCAAATGGTCTGAACCAGATGTTAGCAAGCTTTTTTTCTTCCAAATCCATGTCAATCGTGGAACGAGACATTATTTTCTAAAGCAAACAGTGGGAGTCCGCTAAATCTACTTTGGTCAGCCACCTGACCATGAATCTTCTTAGCTAAGCTGGTAGAATAAGTCTCTGTTTGTAATTTTATTAGTGTGTCCATAAAGTTGGTCAGATAACGCGGCAGTTCTACTCCTCCAGTATCCTCCACACAGGAGTAAAGTAAAGCGGGCAAATATGGATGTTTACCATAGAGCAATTGAAAAGGACTATTTTCAGTTGATGAGTGATAGCTGATATTATAGCCAAAGATGGCAGTGGATAGGCGGGCTCTTTATTCAGAGGGTCAATTTTTTACAAGCTTGCGGAGAATGTTTAACAATGTTCTGTTAACCCATTCCACCATCCCTTTTAGATTCAGTGTTGTAGGGTTTAGTCAAGACCCCAAGGATTGCCATTAGTTCATTCAGCTTGGGAAGGACATGTAATGTGAAAAATGGTTCTGTTTTCCATTAAAATATATTGTGGACAGCCATGTCGCTGTATGACACACTCCATGATTAACTTGGCAGTAATGATAGCCCCTAAATTATTGATCACTATTTCTTCTACCCATATTGTCAGGTGATCACTTGCTACTATTATATACTTAGAGTGGTTTACACTAGTTGGCAGAGGTCCCACAACATCAAGAGAAACAGTATGCCATGCAAAACGAGGCTTAACCAGCTGTTAGGTGGTTACTTGTGGAATGGTTTCTCCACTTGGCACTGGTGACAACAAGCAACCATCTCAAGCACATCATAGTGAATGCTCTCTCAATAGTAATGTGGTTGCAAGGGCTCCAGCGTTTTCTGCAACCCTCCATGACCTACCGCCCTATGTGCATCCAAGATAATCTCTGGCCTTGAAGAGGGTTATGGGAAGCTTAGTGTTAATTATTTAATTCACTCATATATTTCCTCATTACGCAAGAAGGTATCCTATCTAAGCCCATCTAGCACTTTAATCACCTGTGGCAGCTCATTGTGATATTTGCCCACAATCATCTTCTCATACATGATGTCAGACAAATCTGCCATAAGGTCAACCGTCAGTAATTGTGAGAGACAGTCCGCATTCTGATGTTTTGCCCCTGGCTGGTGTAACATCTCAAAATCATATGCTTGGAGCTTCAAAGCTCATCGTGCAATCTTCCCTTCGGGTTCCCGAAAATTCTACAGCCAATGCAAGGAGGCATGATCGGTTACCACTTTGAATTTCACCCTATGGAGGTAGACCAGGAACTGTTTATACACATATATATTACCACCAAACACTCATGCTTGGTAATGGTGTAATTCCGTTCATGGCAAGTTAAGCTTCAGCTACATTATGTGACGGTATGCTACACAATATCATCATCTTTTTGGGATAACATTACTCCTACTGCGTAAAGAGAAGCTTCTGTTTAATAATAAATTCCTTCTTGAAATTAGGGTAATTAAAAATGGGCGCGCTAGCCAATGAAGTTCATAAGACATCAAAAGCATTATGACAATGGTTGGTCCAGAAAAAGGCAGCATCTTTCTTAATAACTCAAAGAGCGGAGTCCTAATACTCTGGGGTTAGGATTAAACCGCTAGTAGTATCCAACCATCCCAAAAACACCTGTATATCCCACTTATTACTTGGCAAGTCATCTTTCATATAGCTTCCACCTTCACTGGCTGAGGATTAAGCCCTTTTGAGTCTACCACAAAACTGAGATATTTCATTTGCTTCTTAAAAAAGTGGCACTTTTGAGGATTAATTTTATGTTTGCTTCAGCGAGTTGGAGGAACACTTGTTCCAGGTAATTGAGATGTTCCATGAACGTCCACGAGAACACATTAATATCTTAAAGTAGACTAGAATGCAAGACAGCTTCAGGTCACCTAAGATAGTGTACAAAGCCCGCTGGAACGTAGTTGGGGCGTTGCATAAACCCTGTGGCATATGTGTAGGCTTGAACAACCCTTTTGAGGTGATTATGGCGCACTTCTCTTGTTTCACCGCCAGCAACTCAATTTGCCAGTACCACCATATCAAGTCCATAGTGGAGAAAGATTGGCACCGCCCAGCTGATCAAAAAATCATTGATTCATGGAAGTGGTATGAGACTTTCTTCATGATACTGTTAAGCTTAAGGTAAATGATTATTACTTGGTTGGTGCCATCCTTTTTCTTGAAAACTAGCACCAGTGACGCCCAGGGACTCTTTGACGGCTCTAACATTCCCTGTTCAACTAATTTATCTATCTCTTCGGATACAACTTCTTCCACCAACTTTGAGCGACATATAAGCTATGACCAAATGGGAGGGTAATCTCCTGTGTCCAACTGATGCACAATTTCGCATGCACATACCAAAATTGTGGTTGTTGGATGCAAAAAATGCCTCAGTATTTTTCAAACAGATTCATCACCCTGTACTTCTGGTCCTCCAACAGGCCTGTTAGAGCCTCATTCATAACCTCAGTAATTACGCTGACTGACACTTTTACAGGTAGCCTGAGGTCCTCCGAGGACCTAAGTCATGTATATGGTAGACCTCAACAATAGTAATCAGATTCAGATAAGCTACAAGCTGGTGCCTTTGAACCTTCATAGACTCCTTCTGCAGGTTCTCTATCAATACCTTCACTTCCCCCTGCCATGGTAATAGGAGCCTCAGAGCCACATGGGGTTCTAGCCGCAATTACTGGTATGGCCTCATAATTTCTTCATATAGCCCTTCAGGGATATCTATCTCAAGCTCTGTCCATATTATGACCTGATTCCCAGAAGGTATGCTTAAAGCACTCGCCGCCCATAGCGGAATATCATCATACTTGCAAATATGGTTATGAAGAGCTTGGGTCCTCTGCTTCATTAACTGATATTGAAAAGGAGTTACACCGTCACTATACGTGAGATTAATTTGACTGGAGAGGATTGAGTCCTTTAAGTCTTCATTGGAGTTAAGATAGATGGGGATCCATTGTCCCAGAATATGAAATGTCCCCTCCGCCATATTAATCACTGCCCCAAATTGCCGCATGATGTGGTCCCAATCAACCTGTTGTAGATATATTAGGCAGACCCACCACTGAAGCAGATGTACCAGCCAAACTGAACCTCAGAGGCAACGCGCTGTAAGCGCTCCTCCACCACAGTGCTCTATGCCCCCACGGTCCCATATACTACTTGGTGTTCCACATCAGGTTTCAGCGAAAGCTTAGCCACAAGCTTGGTGAATATTATGTTGAGGGAGCGTCAGTATCTATAACTGCGCGGGTTTTTGTATTCTACACAAAAATATCACAGTATGTAAACTCTGAATAAGAGGAACCATTGATGTTTATTACATGAACATCCAAGAGTTTTGTTATCCAGAAAAGTGATATACCGGCGCCCACATGAGGATACTCCTGGAAATTTTCTCTACTGAAATCGAGACATTCACCCCCTCTAGGTTGTGACATTCATTATGGGTCCAGCTTCAACTGTACCATTCCGCTCAAGGATTTGTCAGGCATACAGCTTTTGCACATTGCGGCAGAACTCTGAGTCTGAGGTATTTGGGTCTCTCCCTCAATTTGAGGCCAAGACATAGTAGGGGATTTGTTGATATAATAAATCATCAGGGCGAGTACTGGAATTGACACAAAATGACTTAAGGGAATCATCAGGGAGAAATAAATTTGAATTAGTGGAAGTAGAGCATCCCATCTCTACTACACTTAACCTTTTCCCTTGTTGATTGGGGCAGCTTTTACTGCATGAACATTCAGTCTTCCCAGACAGCTAGCCACATGTTAGATTTTGATGGTTGACTCAAAAATAAACCCTTCAAGAAAATCATCAATGGTAATAGATTACTCCCATTGATGGATACTTTGATCCTTCCAAATTTACTCTGCATAATCTAATAAATCAGATTCACATTGTAACACCTTGATTGCATCTAAATGACCCAATTATCGTAGCTAATAATTGCTATGATATAATATCATCATGGCCAATTATGGGATCCACTTGGATGAACCAAGTGAATTTATGGCATAAACCAAGTTGCATTTATGATTTTAATGCAAAAACGATTAATGAGTTCTATTTCTAAAGTATGTCAATCATTGTAATCAGCACAATTGTAATTACACATGGATAGCCCAAATAGAGAGTACCTAGTACTATTGAGAGGCCTGCTGACATCCCAATTAGGGGTGCGTCATAATTTAAAATCTATATTTTTATTCTCCCCACTTATTGTATTTTGTCAGCTGTATGACAAAACGTAATTGGGCCGATTGAGAGGCAAATTTACACCACTGAGGTGCTAATATTAAGACTGATAATCTTCCTAATTATGAGAGTAGTAGTGCCTCTGACCGAGCTGAAATGATTGTAATTAAGTTCAATTCAAGGTCTGAATTAACTTATAGATATTTTAATTAATGCCATAATCTATAGCAGATTAGCATGGTTAAAATAAACTCGTCTAATAGATGAGTATGGCCAGGAGATGCCCTAGAGGTATAAAATACCAGCGCCTAGCCCTAAAATAAAATCATCATCTTTCCATACTTTCATATTTTTGCCTTAGCTTAATTCAATTTTTCATAATAAGAAGTTTAGACAAGCATTCAGGGGAGCTTGTCATAATTACCTGTGTCTGGAGAGTTCATATTAGAGAGAGAAAATATACCCAAAATAAGACCATAAGAGTCATTTATTATTGTTTAGATTTTGTGAGCTTCCAAACGGTTAGGAAATACCGTAAGACACATAGCATAATTGAGAATTTATTGGCCAAACCTCTTCCCAACTATCAAAGCAGGAATACATTAATAAGCGAGCTAGTCTTCAAATTCTCACACCACATAATGGCCTCTGGTCACAAGAGAAACAAGCATACATAAAAGCCCTCATCTCTTCATCACACTCAAAGGTCCAGGTCAAAAATTAAATGATGGATTGTAATTCACTTGAGGATGAGCTGGTTGATAATAATGAGAATGGATTGACCCACCAACGCATTAAGTGGACGTTATTACCTAACGAATAATAAACAAGTTGCTATTGTCCCTTTCCCAATGGGGATTCAGTAGCGGTTGCAGGGGCTTTCCATTACACATTGGGTGCACTAAATATGACAGAGATGGCGTAAATAACTGACAATTTTATAATAGCTCTGCATCATTTTGAAGAATGTAGAACATAGCATTATAAAGTTCTCAATATGGCTTAACAACCACTGTCATCGCTATGCCCACCTTTTCATTAGTTAAAATTTTCTCTCATCAACACATGAGCGAAGCCATGAACCACTCAGCGAACTCCACCAAGGACTCATTCTTTTAAAAATTCATTGTCAAAAACTCTACCTTACGCTGAGCCATTTTTGCCACACCCTCAAACAGGAGGATACAGTCTCCTTCATCTCTTGATATGTTACAGTGGTACTCTTAAGGTAACAGGTGACCTGGTTGGCGCTCTTGACATCCAAAATGGATAACAACTTTTTAACTTTCCGCCAATCAGAAGCCCCTTTCACTGAAAATCAAACTTCTTAAAAAATATGGGTATGTTTCCATCACAGTTAAATGAGGGCAGCTTGTCATTGCAGACCCTTACCTCTACAGCACTACTATTCCATTTAAGCTCTGCACAGTATATCCACTCTGTAGTATCACCCAAGCAGTTAGCAAGTTAGTTGGCTTGGCAGTTAACCAGGTGCAGTTGTTGAAAGGCCTTGTCAAGATGATCCATATACCCTTATTATCTCAGAAAAGCATTTTTTAAGCCTAAGGTAGTGTATCCAAGGCAAGTTTCAGCTCTGAATATTGTGATAACTCGATAAACTGTGGTAGTACCTCATCAAGGGGAACCAGTTGAGCTATTGCTTGGCGAATATGAAACTTTAAAAATTTGATCAATGGGCCCCCTGTAGTGAGCACCACTGTTAACTTGGAAGTTTTGGTTGAATCTGCTGAGATGGTTGCACAGGTTAAAACCCACTGAGCAACAGATGAGCAATACGAGGATTACTGATCCTCAATAAATAATAATAAAGTATTATTAATAAGGAGCTATCATCTTTCCAGAAACCAGCTTATCTAATATATATAATAAGAGAATACTTCCTATAAACCCTTTTTCTTCCTTCTTCTTTTAAAAGACCCCTTTTTCCAATCTCACGCTCAACTCTTTTTTTTAGTACTAGATGGTCCCAACCCAAGGGGGATTCATCGATGTTTATTAAATTACGCCTGGGCTCCTAAGAGCCTGAGGCGAGGAAGAGGAAGAGGCATCAAGAAAGGGAAGGAGGTTTGCGCGCCAGAGCCATGCTGCAGTGACAACTGAGCGGGGGAGGGTTGGCGACATAGTGCAGACCTTCAGGGCCATCTCAAAGTGTACCCAAAGTGGGTAATCATGTGTGGAAGGGTCCACACCTGCTGGTCAAAGGCAGCACGAAGGAATGAGTTATGGATGGTCTAGATGGCTGTGGCATAGACGAGGACACGGAGGGGTTGGAGGAAACCAGGCAACGTCTGCTCAAACATGAGGTCTTGCACAGGGTGTCTAGATCAGAGCTGAGCATAGAGGAGCGCGCGGGCCTTTGGCCAAAATGCGGCGACACCTAGACAGGTGAAAAAATGATGGAGGTGGGAGTCAATAGGCTCCGCACAGCGGGGGCAGCTTCAGTGCTGGAAGGTAGGGCCAGTCCGGTCCCCTGTCCTGTATGAACAGTAGAGCACCCTCCATAAGGTGTTGGACACCTTTGCTGACAGAATGGGGCGATAGACGTCCTTCCACAATTCCTTAAGGTTGAATCTCACGGAGGGAGGAGCTCAAGGAGTTTTGGGCGGATGGGAGGATGATCTTGGGGGTTGAGGCGAGTTGTGACAACTTGTCCATTGTTCACAATTGCATGGCGATGGGGGCTGAGGCCAGGGTCATCCCTTCTGTATGGGAAGGCATGGTGGATCCGCACGCCTACTCGTTTCAGGGCAAGGAGAGCCTGGTTCCAGTAGGGGGATGAGGATGGTTTCAGGCGATGGCCTGGGTGGTTTGTGAGCCACTCCTAATGAGGTCAGAGATACTCTATAAAGACCCAGAGCTGCTGACACTGACTGGCGGATGGCGGGCGCCCATTGGGGCATGGGGGTCGCGTCCCAGCAGACAATCGGCCATAGGAACTTCAGGAAGATTGTGGTGGCGTGGGATCGCGTTTCCAGAAGCCCTAGGCCCCCTTCATTGCAGGGTCGGGCAATGGTTGAGAGGGCCATTGGTGGATGGTTTGAGCCCCAGATCCAACAGCGGAGGAATACATTGAGCCGCGTATAAAAGGAATCTGTGAATGGGCAGACGTGCGCTAGGAACCAGAATTTGGAGAGGAGGAACACATTGGCCATCAGAGCTCAACCCTGGGGGGTGATGTGCCGCCAGTTCCAGCTGGCAATCCTGGAGTTAACTGCTGCGAGGAGCAAGTCCTCATTGTCTTTTAGAGCAACTCCTTGTTGGTTGGTGAGAACGCCCAGGTGATGGAAGGTGCCGCGCACAGGTTCAATACTAAATGGTGGGGGGAAGGTGGGGGAGCCGACCTGTACAACTGTTGACTTGGAGGTGTTGACCATGGCGTTGGACGCCTTGGTGTACCTCTCAATGGTCACAGCAGCGAGGGCAAAATCCCCAGGGCAGCCAAATGCAAGGGCGGTATCATCTGCAAATGCCATGGTGCGGGTGGGGGATTTACCTGGGACCAGAATCCCTGTTAGCTTGTCCTGTAAGGAGGCCAATAGGGGTCGATGGTGATATTAAAAAGGATAGGGCTCAGGGGGTCCCCTTGCCGGAGACCTTGTCCAACTGGTACTGCCACTGTAAAACCCATTGGCGCCAGGACTCTGGTATGGAGCTGGTCATAGAGCGCTGATATACAGCGCCTAGCTGCGGGAGGGAGATGGAAGCGGGCCAGGGAAGCATTAATATACTTCCAGGCCACCCGATCATATGCTTTCTACATATCCAGGAGAGCCACAAAGACATTCACCTTACGAGAGTTAGCAGTCAAAGTCACGTGAAGGTCATTATAGTTGTCCCATAATGACCTCCCCAGAATAAAACCGTGCTGGGATGGGGAGAGGCGAGGTGACAACCGTTTGGTGATGCAATTGGCCAGAAGCTTCGCGAAGAGCTTGTGGTCTGTGTTGATCAACGCTATGGGGCGCCAGTTCGCCAGGTTCTCACGGTCTGACTTCTTGTGAATGAGGGTCGTGATTAAACCTCTGGAGTCGGGGAGGACCTACCCATTCACCAAGAGTGCAGCGAAGAGGTCGTGGAGGGTTCTGGCTATCACCGCAGGTTCCAGAAGGTACACCTCAAAGGGTATTCCGTCTGGGCCTGGGGCTTTAAGCCGCGGGGATTTCAGAAGGGTTTCCATCACCTCCTGGATGGAAATAGTCGCCAGTAGAGCCTCATCAGCCCGTGGATCATTGGGCGGCTCTGGATCCCGCCACAGGAAGTCTTGGATGTCTGATGGGTCCACCTGGGTGGCATGGAAGAGGCTGGAGTAGAAGCGATGTAGTTCCTGCGTGATTTCCTCCTTATCCGAAGTAGTTGTAGTGCCAATCTTCAGTGCAGTAATATCCTGCGCTGTTGACTGGGCTTTCTGTTTCTGAAAGAAGAAGCGGGTGGGGCGTTCCCATTGAGCATAGTAACGAGATGTTGTAAAGTTTGCTGCCCGTTCTTCCTGCAGTGTGAGCTCTAAGCGGAGTGCTTCCTGCGCCGCAACCAGTCTTCCAACCATCTGGGAGAGGGCGAAGGCTGGCAGTTTCGCTCCAGATGTCTGATTCTGGATTCCGCCCTTTTGACTCTGGCGCGAGCTGCGGTCATCTGGGCTTTGGCACAGTTGTAAGCAACGCGGGTGATGCCCTCCTTGGTCACCGCCCATCTAGCCTTGTGATCAAGCAGGTGGGATGGGGTGAGGTGAGAGTCTCCCGGATGGTCATAGACAGCTTCTCCTTAGTGAAGGGGTTGTTGAGAAGAGCTGGGGAAACCCTAGACCAGAACCTAAGTGATAGTCTAAGCGTGGTGGTGAGGACAACGGTGAGTGACCTGTGATCACTCAGATGGTTGTCGCAAGAGATGGGAGAGGAGACGCGGCCAATTAGCAGGGGGCCAATCAGTGCCATATCTAAGCGTGACGCTGACTAGAAAGCTCCTCCATCATACTGGATCCTAGTCATGCAACCTAGGCCAGACGTGGAGGGTGGAAGCGCATCCATAAAGCTACTCAGGCGAAGGAAATCCTGGAGGCGACTTGATCCAGGGCGTTCCTTTGCTGCAGGGGGGTAAGAGTCACAGACGCGACTTATGGTTGTGTTGAAATCTCCCAAGAGGACTGTATTCCGTGGGAGATTGATTTGGACGAGCTCTTCCAAGAGCCGGTTTTGCTCCTGACCTGCATTAGGCAGGTAGATGCTTGCAGCGAAGAAAGAGAAGTCAGGAGTGGTGAGTTTGGCCCGTATGAGGCGGCCACCTAGATGTTGTGAAAAAGAATGGGTTTTAACCCGGGATTCAAAACAATAAGGGCGGCATGTTTTGTCCAGAAGGAGTTGCCTCCAAACTGTTCATTCCATGCAGATTGTTCGTGGGGGAGGATATGGGGCTCCTGGACAGCAGCGATGTCAATTTGTACTGACCTGAAGTTGCGGAGGAGGCGGGTCCCCACTTAAAGTCTCGCAACCCATTCGCGTTGATAGATTGCAGGGCCAGGGTGCTGCCGTGGGGACTCATAGCTGTTCCCCTCCATGTCCTGGGGGGTTGCCAGCGCTTAAACCTGCTGCTGTGAGGCGGCTAGTTTTGAGTCCTTTAGCCTTACTATTAGCTGCAATCCGTGAGGAGCGTCGAGGGTTCTGAGGGGAAGAGAGAGGGGGGGGCGGAGGACCCAGTAAACCAGCCTATGATGCTGCCCCCGCTCCATTGCAGGGGAAGGACCTGAGGGTGCTCAACGGCGACCTCCGCGGTGTCCCCGATTTGATGATTCTGAGTCCATATTCACTTCCTCCAACACTGCAAAGGAGCCGCGCGAAATGGACTGTGGGGTTGGGGGTAGGACTCTTTGGTGGCACTTCTACCGTAGGCCGCGGGTTGCCAGTCCATGCTGGTGGGCATAGCTCCATTGGGAGCTGAGGGTTGATGCGATAAATTGCTGGTGGAGGTTGGTGGGGGGTGCCGCGGAGCCCTGAGTGGGGGTGGCTAACGAGGGGCGCCCTGTGGGAGATGCCTTGCACTTGGTGATAGAGGGAGTTGACTCTGGGAGATTGGAGGGGGTGCCCACTGGAAGGGGGACATGAGCGCGAAGGTATCCCAAACCAATAGTGGGGTTAGCTGTTTCAACTGCTAGGCGTAAGGCCTCAGGGGACAGGGCTTGAACGGGAACCCATTGTGTGGGTTGTGGAATTGCTGCTGCGGCCACGTGGGATCGTTTTTGGCCTGGTTTAGTCCCCTGAGTGGTGGCTAAGTGGGCTTGTTTTCGAGCTGTGCAGCCACTATACAGGTGTCCAAGGGCGTTACACCATGAAAACCGGGGGCGCGCCTGATCAGGGTCGACAAAAAAGATCTCAGGGCATTCCCCAACTACCGCCACACGAGGAATAATCTCAATGTTGCGGGATACAGTGGGGGAGGGGATGAACGACGCCCTAGCAGTGCGAGCTCTTTGAGTGGGAGCATAGTAAGAGGGGAGGCTAAAGTCCACTGAAAGAACAGACCCAAACTCCATTAAACCATGATGGAGTGCCAGTTTAAGAAGACTCAGGATCAACAGTCGTTGGTAGGTTGGAAAAAGTAACCCATGGAATTTTCTCCAGGTGAGAGCGTGTGCAGGAGATGCAAAGAGATCCGCGTGGAACAATGACCTGGAGGGTGGCAGCATGGTCAGCAAGGGCAGCTTCAGTGAAGCCCACATCGATGTAGTGGCCCTCCACTGATTCATGGATGGTGGTGTTAATTGGGAATGTCTCCGCGATCGCTGCATAGTATGAGAAGTAATCCTCCATATAGAATTCAACAGGGTTATGCCCATAATAAAGACAAATCTTTGGGAGAGGGTTGAGCGAGGTAGAGCTTTTTGCGCTCTAGTTTCGGCCAATTTCTTCTTAACATCAGCAATAAATGCCACTTCACGGGGATCAGTTTTGGGTAGCGTTGGTGCCAGAGGTTATTGCCACGCCCCAGTGGCTCCTTTGGTACGTTTGTGCCTGCTTTGGGCTGCAATCGTGGGTTGAATGTGAGCTGGTGGTTTGGACAAGTTTGTGGAGTTCCCCTGTTGCTGGAATGTTTGAGCAGTCGCTGGTGGCATATTGAATTGAGGGGCGGATTGTTGGGCCTCGCTAAATTGGGGAGGCCCATCCAGATTGGAATTAGCTCCAGTCAATTGGGAGGAGGGCAATGTTTCATCACCATTCCAATCTATTTGGGTAAATTCAGCCCAGTATTTGCTGTGATTTCGTGGGCAAAACTTCCTGGCTGATTGGTGAATTAATCATTTTCAATATATGGAGATAAAGTGCCGACTTAAGAAGTGCCAATTACGGGGTTTAAATGGGACGGTTGGGATTGAAACTGGTGTGAAGTCCCGAGTTCCAAACCATTTTTAATCCCACATTGGGAAAGAGTAGATTGTCTCAATTTGGTGCTTAGTGAACCAGAATGTGCGGCTAATCCAACCTTACATTTGAGGGTTTGGGGGCCAGGTAGCTGGGTATCTCCCCTCATAGGGGGATCCAGAACACACGGCGTCAGCAATAATAGATGGGGCTGAATTAGCTGACACAATGGGGAGGTGAATGCCTGGATGGGCTGAGTTGCATTCAACTGAGCAGACGCCATTAAAACAGCGTGGGTGATGGCCTCCTTGGTTGGAGGGCCCAGCGGGTTGGTGGGAGGTAGCGCACGCAGAGCTGTTTGGCGTTCAGGTTGCAGAAGTGCGATCAGGTGAACTGGCGCTAGTTGAAGTAGCTCCAGGTTGGGGGGTAAAGCCTGCTTTCATGGCCGCTGCTTGAGAGCGGGTGATTCTGGTTGACCCTAAAGTGGGTAACCGGGGGTTGCTTCATTTGGGGTGGTGCTGGCTCGTTTGGCTGAGCCCGCGGGTTCTTTTGCGGGGTTTCCCGCCATATTTGCTAATAATTTTTATAAATCTCTTTAGTGGAGCTAAATTTCTAGACTGATTTAATTTCAAAAAGTGATGCTTAGCAGAAAGAGCTCACGCTCAACTCTTACTCCTCGGTATTCTTAGTCAGTTTCTACCCTTCCACTTAGTATTTTTATATGCTACAATTATAGGGATTTTGTTCTATCATTGAGGCTTCAGAAGAATTTCCTCAATTCGCCAAACTATTAGTCCTTTAATTGATTTTCTTGACTCATAAATTAAAATTTACCAGATATATGGCTTATTGTCCAGTCATATCAATTTATCAACAGATTTGAACTGTCGCCTGTTGTCGCTAATGATCTCCTGGGGCACCCCATTGGTGGAGAAAATTTGGGAAACAATCAACTTGGCAACCAAGCTGCTATTATTGTGGTGTGACACGGAAAAAATGGGCGAATTTGGTAAACTGGCCCACCTTTACCATATTACTGTCATACCAATTAAAGAGGAGCAGGTCCAAAACTTAATCAACTGAGAGGGAAGTTGTCAGGCTTCACACCAATGTGAGGAAAGCCTCAACTTTGGGTCTTTAAATGGCTGATCATTATAATAACTTCCTAATTGAAATTACTCAATATTGTACTTTATTTAATAATGCTTTGTCAGACTGAAGGGCCAAAATTACCAATATTAAGGTACTATGCCATTGAAAATGCCAAATTTATCAAAAGTTATATCATTGGCGCCCGGTATCTTGTTAGCTGAAGGCCCAAATTAAAAGCCTTTCACTTTATATTGCCTTGGCTTTCCCCCAATTTCCCTTCCAATGAGATTACTTGGGAGAAATTTTTAAAACTTCAAATCTACAAGCTAGGAAACTTCTCCCTACTTATTCCTAGTGACTATTTTTCTTACCCTTTTAAAGGGCTAGGGGAAAATAGATAAAGGACTTTTTTACACCTACTATTAGTAATTATAATTATAGGTTTTTATTGAAAGTAAGAAGGCTCAAAGTTACCCATGAGAGCAAACTTTAAAGTCCTGCCCTCAGATTCTCACGCCGCTAGAGCTTCTCCTCTTGCAGCCCAATAGAAGTTCAAGGTCCCACTGCCTTCTGGACTGGTACCAACAACCCCGCGATGGGATAATGATTTGGTTTCATCCTAGCGCACACAAGACGCTCCTTGGTATACCTTGCAACCTGAAAAGACACAACTTTATAGTTATATGTATAGCAGATAAGCTTCAGGTGTTTTTCTTTTCCAGGGTGCCTTCAGTTATCCCATCATGATGTTCTTTGATTATTTCTAGGCGTAGTGGTCCTGAAGGAACCCATAAGCATCCCTGGAATGATACCATCCTATCATTTTCATAGTACCCTTGGTTATATCCTCCTGTTTAATTTGCATTTACTAAGAACTATATCATATTCTGCTGATAGAGACCGAGGAAGGATGACCTTTCTGACATAGCATATTCCTCTAGGTCTCTAGAGAAGCAAGCACCCAAATGAATGTAGAGGAATAGGGTTGCTTAGAAACAATCTTCCCCTAGGGGGAATCACTAGACGAGTGTTATGGAACTCCACTTCGTTGTATCAGGAGCTAACGCAGGGTTAGGACTCAAAGAATCAGCAAAACCATTCTCAATGCCTTTTGAAAACTCATAAGAGAACACAAATTGGGCAAGGGTCTCATGTAAGCAAGTTGCTGGGGGCAGGACAATAGGAGCCCAGTCAGACAACAGAGCGAATGGTCAGTATGTATGTGAAATGGATGAGAAGATTATGAAGATGGTGGCGCTAACAGGTCAATTTTTCCACAACTGGCAAACGTTCCTTGTCATAAACAGCATAATTTAACTTAGGCAAGGACATTTTTATAAGATAAATATCCTAAAGGATGCTCAACTCCATCTTTTCCCAAAAGTAGCAGAGCCTCAGCAATAGCGAAGTTAAGGCATCACTAGCCACTATTAACTCCATACTTAGATACACGTGGTGAAAAACTGACGTGAAAAGAAAATTTCATTACACAGCCTGAAAGGCATCCTCCAGTGTAGAGGACCACTAGAGAGCTTATGACCTACTAGCTTTAAACAAGGGTTGACACTACTTCCAAAAGACTTGATGTGAAATTAAGGAAGGTGCAAGTCCCAAAAAGCTCCTCAATTGTTTTTGACTGAGGTGGGTGTGGTCCAATCCTGAATAGCCTTCTCTTTGGATGGAGTGATCATGTGTCCTTTATCAGATATGATGTTGCACAAAAAGGTGAATTAGGACTTAAATAGCTCACATTTGCTAATATTGTGGTTTAAATCTCTGCTTTAAGATGCTCCACCACCTGTCACAGGTGGACCTCATGGGATGCTTAATTGGGGGAGAACACCAGAATATCCATGTAGTCCACAGCTCATACCCCTAAAAACTCACCCAAAGCACATCAATACAATGCTGGAAAATTGCAGGCGCATCCTTGAGCCCCAAAAGGCATAACCCATAATTTAAAACCCCCTCCCTGGTATTGAATGCAATGAGTTATTCCTGCGACTTTTTAATACATTTTATTGTTAATAGCGTTCAAGAAATCCAACTCAGGAGAAGAATTTTGGCCTTCACATAACGGGAAATTTGTGCCTACAGATATATGGGATGCAGATTGGGTATGGTCCATTATTTAAGTTACCACAGTCTAAGAAAGGGCGTAGTGTACCATCCACTTTTTTCACAAAGAGTAGTAGTGAGCATACTTGAAAGGTACTTTAAAAATTGGCCCCTTGCAAGTTGCTCCAAAAACCCAGATGTCTAATGATGCCTCTTCCAAAAGAGATATAGGATAAATTGGGGAGGAGATGTAAACCATTTTAACTGAAAGTTTAAAATTATGATCTAACTCCATGTAAAGGTAAGACATTTCAGAAGATGTATCAAAGGAAAATTCCAAACCTTTCAATGAAGGTAAAGAACTTCTGGAGTGGGCTTCAGCAGATTGCAAGGCTGAGTTTGTGTACATTTGGCCATTGGGACAAATTGCCATGAGTGTCTACTTCCAGCTTAGGATTATTAAATCATGTCCATCTTTAATGATAACGTCAAAATGTTATCTTAAAAATGGTTCTGAGATCAAACTTTCGCTCCAACCCACTCCCAAGATAATTAGGTACAGCAAGCTAGACTGCCAAGAAGTGGTTAACTAAATGGAGCATACAAACTTGATAATCAACCAGACCCTGAACCTTCAAAGTGGGGTTGCCCTGGGAGGCCCCTGCCCTAACCATACCACAAGCTAAGCAGTGCAACCCAAGGTAGTCAGTTAGATCCAGATCAATAAGATCTCTGGGGCCACAGTATCCACTAATATTGTTGTCTTAAACTTCCCTGAAGGAGAAGAAATAGTAGCCAAAAGCAGAAAAGACCCAGAACATTATTTAAATGCAGTTACGGTGCCAAACCCAGGGTAGGATCAGCTTCAGGCTTATAATGCCACCAGAATGTTTTTCATATCAGTAATGGATATGATATTTAACTACTCTCATGATTGATGGGATATACTAGCAACATCTTCTGAAATAGAATACCTATTACCTATCTTTCTTTATTAAAATGTTTTCTACCTCCTAAGGTGATCAATCATAGTGAGTGTCAGCTGAGGGCTCTCGTGGGGGGATATAAAATACTGATTTTGCCCCAGGACAGCACCCACAAAAATTTAATAAAGGCTCATTTGTATATATAATTTACTTTAAAAATGGCATTTTTGGGTTACAGAGGCACACTGCCTGACGGGATATCCATTTGTTGCCCGTTATCCATTACTAAGACAGAGATACCCCCTTCCACTGAGGGTTAGCATCTTTATGAGAATGGAGTTCTGAATCGACCCATTTAATCAATGGCATTTAGTTTAAATGTCAGGCTAAGTCCCTGCTGACACTTGGATTTCCCTGACAGTGTAAGCGTAGCACTAGAAGGTGCCGCCATTTAAAATAAAAAATTATGCCATTTAAGAGTGGTAATTATTGTTGTGACCACCAGTGAAACCTTTGAGGCCAAATTTCTAAAACATTTAATTATTATATTGGCCTCAAGCCCCAGCTAAACCCCACATTCTGCCAGAAAGAAAGGTAAGAGCAACAAAAGCTTCCGAATGTTAAAGTGATTCAGATGCTCTGTGAGCAGTATTTATAGGGGTGGATGCTGGTGAAACCTTTGCGGACACAGATTTGAAACATAATTATCTATCTGGCCCAGGCCCCTGATGACCCTTGAGGCTCCCAAAAAGGAAGGTAAGGAAGCAACATTTACCACCAATTCAAAAAATTGGCGTTCTCAAGGCCAGTATCTATAGAATCGATGTTAGTTAAACACCCATGGACAAATCAACTGGACACCTTCAAAATGGGGAAAGGAATTCACAAACAAACAAAACAATATCAGGATGGGAGAAGGCAAGAAGAGCCTGCCACCATCAAGTTTCCACTAACCAGCTGATTGCAGTTTTTATGAATATGTTGCTTTTACAACGTCAGGACTTAGTAAGCCTGGTATTCAAATGGAATTTATATAAATAGGGCCCCAAAGGCGCCAAAATTAATGAAGGGCATTTGATATACAGAAGGTTTGGAAGGAAGAGAACCCAGGTTGTTCTTCTTCCAAGAGGACTCAAACCCTCTATCTTTTCCGCCTTCAACATATTTTCTGAAACTAGCAATGTCCAGGTAAGATCCCAGGGTTAAAGCTGATGCAGCCAATCAATTTAAAGAGAAGGCAAGCAAGGGCTTTTATTATAATTTATAGAAGATTTGGAAAAATTGGAAGCCCAAGCAACTGGGCCTCAAATGGTCCAAAGCCACCAGGTACCCACAGAAAAGGTCAGGAACGCAACTGCAATCAGTAAAAAAAGATATGCTGAGCTGGCCCATCGCCAAAACAATTGATAATGCCATGTTCAGAAGCATCAGAACCACGGTGCACAGCCAACGCACTCCATCACCACAAAGAGAATACCCACATGAAATAATTCACACCAAGAAAATTAAGAAGTTGGTCATCTAATGTGAAGAGAGTTTCTTTAACTCTCCAGAAAAAAATCATTAATAAAAGAACAGCGCATGTACCAATATGGTGGGCTTCACCCTCAGCGCTTATGGAAGAGACCAAGGATACTGCTATGAAGAGGTATACCACGAGCTAATGATAGTTAGCATATGGTAGATAGATATATAAAAAACAAAAGTCCTTATTGTAAGAGACAAATAGCATAGAGATTCTCCAGAGCAAACCTAATTTATGTAAAACTAAAATTTAAGTCTCACCCAATTTTTTGGTATTGGAAATGACTCTAGCCAATAGAACAAGGCTCGCACTCAGAGTAGTTTATATCTTGAGTAACACAAACTCAAGACTTTGATGTTAACTAAACAACCCCATTACATGTAAAATTAAATTTCATAAATAAAATCAATCGCGTTAAAAAACTAAAATGCAATGAACTGTCATCATTTTAACCAAAATTAGTAATCTATAATCTCATCAATGTAACATTTGGACACCCATCACGTGATTCCTGGGTTGAACTTGGGCCTCCTCATCCTTAACCTGACGCCTATCTACAGTGTTCTAAGGTCAGAAAGGGCAGCCAAATTGACTCCTCTTTCCTGGCCAATCTCCTTATTCTTATGATGAATCCCACAATTATGTCATTTAAACATGACAGTGAGGCCCTATAAAAGAAGGAATATAAGCGGATTGACTGGCAGTAGGTATTTATTAAAATATCTCCTATCCATTATTAGTGGATATAGGGAATTTTAGTACTTGCCCCATAGGTCTGTTAACCCTATTTGAAAGACGGTCTTTAATAATTATTATAGTAAAAGGTAAACCTATTTGCATAAGGGTATATATAGTGATGCTATGAGAATTATGCTAGCCTAGTAATGGAAGGCCCAAAAGCCTAAGTTTCAGAGATCTAATGACCAGAAACTAAAGTTGCTGAAATCCATAGCCTCTAAACTTAATCTTAAGCCTTTAGGCGCTCTATAATAGCATTGGATGGTCCATCTGTTATTTAAGCAGGGGGTCCAAATTACAAATTGAAGGGGTTTCATGCTCTAGGCAAATAAATGGCTATGTTTAGAGTGCTGGTTAACTTTACTTGGATATGTGGCCTCAACAAAATTTACTTTAAGGCTATCTTTAGGATTTTTCTAGGTACAAGTGTGCCATGTTTAACTTTAAGATTTAAAGTGATGGATAACATGTTATGCTCAATTTTAAATATCTAGATGGTTACATAATCATAATCCTTAAATTTCCAGTCTATGAATTTGTGGGGTATTCAGATAGATAGTATAGTAGCGTGCCATACAGTTAAATAGAGCCAAGTATTAAACTTTAGACAATGGAACAGTTGAATTTGGCCCCAAGGTAAAGATTTGAGCACATCTGATGACATGATTTGGAACCAATTCAAAGGTTTAGTCAAAACTATTTTCAGGGATATTCCCCAACTAAAACTATCAAGGCCTCCTGACATTGAGGTTTAAACTCGACTTATACAACTGAATGTTGCTTAGTAAAAATTTCTTGATAATAAAGTCTAAACCAAATCTATACAGCTATAAAATCCTGTTTGACAGAAGTAAGTAGTATGTCAAATAACCCCGATTGCTATTTATTGTAGAGCTTGGCTTAGTATTGGCTAGAGATTTTCTCCAAAAATTATTCCTTAAAATTCCTATATAATTCTATTTGTGATAAAATAGAGAGTATGTTATATTTTACCAATTATATTTGGGCAGTACTAAATATTTAGCAAAAGATGCTAGGATTTACGATTAAGGAATGGTTACTTCAATTGTAGACTTAATTTAATACATTAAAGTATAACTTTGATGACGAAGAGAATCGCCTCTCTCAGAGCCCACCCTACTACCCTCACTGGCAGGGTTGTTCCTGCCAACTCTATGCTCCTATCCAAAGTCTGGTTTGGAGCCCACGCCATCCCCTTCTCCCCAAGCTTCTTCAAATCCCTGTATGCTTTGCTACAAGGTTGGCTTTGGTCAGGCCGCCCTCCACCAGTACGGCTAGAGGTCATGTTTGGCCCTCATCATCATGGTGGCATGGCCTACTTGACTTTAAAGCCCATGCCGCCAAGATCCTAGGCACCTGGATTGCGGCCTTCACTGCTCCTACACTCCCATCCCAACACTGGTCCCACGCGGCCCACTCCAACTTCTCCCGAGCCTTGGGCCTCAACAATCCATCAAACCCCCACTCCCTGATGAAATACCTCGCATCACACACATCAGCCACAGGTCCTCACGGGACCAAAACCCACTACAAACGAATCCTACTCTCCATGCGAAGCGCAGAGTGGAGAATTCGTATTAGTGGACATACAACCCGAAGAGGCCGCCCCTCTCCTCAGTTCACACAAGAGGTACAGGGGCTACCCATCCATGATGGCGTGATCCCCATTCGACCCCAAGTCCTATCCAGGGTGGACTACCTGGACATGATGGACATCCCTTATTCCACTGAGACCCAAAAGACTATCTGGAAATACGCACACCATCCTCTGTTGCAGCCTCAAGTCCGCTCCCATGTGTGGCGCTGCCTGAGGCGGGTGTATCGTACAGCTGAGCGCTCTAATGCTTTACACTCATCCTGTGTCGTGTGTGGCCAGTATGGAACGCTGTTTCACCGCCTGGAGAAGTGCCCCACCTCTAAAGTAATATGGCGCGAAGTCCAACGTCTGCTAGGCCAGGATCAAACACATCCCTTCAGTCTGTCAAGAGATATGTTTGCTTTATCAATGGCCTCCCCCTCTCCACCCTCCCTCCGTGCTCTGGTGGTTGCAATCGCCATGTGGACTATCCACACGATTGTCTTGGATGCCATCGCCGGATCCATCCCCACCCTCCCTGAAGCTGTCCACAGATTCCGGTCTCATTTGGTGGATCACTTTCAAGCGTGGATGTTTGGATATCTCCCACCACGTCGCCGGCAGCTGGTCTCCTCCTGGTTCCCAGTCTGGTTCATCAAATCAGACCCCTTCCTCCACACGTGCTCAATAGTGGCTACGCCCCCTACACACGTTCCCTCCCCTTCCCATAAGTGGCGTTCCCGCTGGCAACAAGAGATAGCATCGCTTCTCTGGGGTGTCTCACCTGGTACTAAGTTTTGTCTCGTCTGAGTCATATTTGGAAGTGTCCGTCCCATGGTCAGCCTTCCCCGCAATAAATTTAAAGTATAACTTTGACATCCTTGCGCCTAGGGCTTTGGTTGCCTGACTTTATTTTGATGTGTAAATACTTTTCCCTTGTCCCTACAGGAACCTTTTAATTTACCTGTACAACCTGGAAGGTTGGATAAGCCAGATTATAACACTATAATACACTGGATTAATCTTGAATAGGACTCATCAAACTTTCTTTATGAACCTGAAGCCAGCTTATAAGACCAATATGGTATATTCAAAAAGTTAGCATACTACTGTGCTTAAAGGAGATCCATTAATCAATTTGTTGGAACTAAAACTGCAGATTAAGACGAATTAGATAATATTAAAGTCAAGTCTAGCCCAACTATTGATAATTCTCTTGGTATAACAGTTCTTTTGACTGTAACTGAATTTAAAAAATGATCTCAAAGCTGAAAATTAGTGGAAAGGTCATAGAACGAAAAGTTGGAGGGAATATAGACGACTTTATTGTGTTAGAAAGCGTCAATATTTATAGAGCGCATGAGGACATGGTGCCTTGGGACCTCCATGGCCCTAAATTATCAGGATTTTGCTGCCTTCCAGATCAACCTCCTGGACAGTGCCCTCATTGTACTACATCGTTTCATGACCACAATGGTGGGGCAGCGCCTCTCATGATTTGGGAAGCAGGGACAGGTTGCCTGAAGGTGATTTAATCGATTCTCATATGCGTGACGCTTCCTGATTGGATTGATTTTGGTGCCACCTGGATAGGGTTCCGTTTGCTTGGTTTGAGAGTTTATTGGTTAGGGCTCGATTTAAGAGCAGGAATTTGGCTTGCTAATCATCTTGAAACCCAACAAAGCCCCCATAAGATCCTGTCAGAGTGGAGTATAAGGTCAGAGGAACCATCCATGAACTCAATTCACCACTGCCCTGATTGATGTTGGCAATGGAATACTTTAGTTCACCTTATAAATGACCTTATAAAGTCCAGACCAAAGGACATCAATCTTGTTCTGTTGACCTCCGGGCCAATGGTGTTAAAAGAGAATTATGTCGCCTAAAGAGTTTTGGGTAAGGAGGGTCAGCTGACATTAAATTTGGATTTCTCCATTATGGCGTTGGTGACATTGCCTTGCAAGTCTAGGTTCTGGAGCCAAATAATTTCATTGGTTAAGACCCTCATAAACAAATTGGAGTTCTTAGGAGTAAGAGTTTCAAGCAAAGGCTGTACACTACTTGGGAGCTGGGAGTAGGTCCATTTAGAGCTTTAAAGGGTGACATTTTAAAGAATTGGTGGTAGATTATTGAGTAGAAAAGTAATGCGCTGGGTCAATAATGATTTCAGTGGGCAGGGTCAGATGTGGCTATCTTTTGTAATATAGAGACAAAGGTATCATTAGCACATTCCAACGCCCCATTGGTGGATGGGTTGTAAGGGGTGGAGAAACTTTGGTCAATGCCAAAAAGCAAAGTAAGTTCCTGGACTACCTGCGATGTAAAGTTTGACCCATTTTCCAAAAGTCTGTTTGTGGGCATTTGTGCTGGGTGAAAAAGGATCGAATAAAAATAGAGCTATGGCTTTTGCAGTAGCAGCGGGGACTGAAATTTCTTCAAACCATTTATCAGTAAGTTCATGGCTAGGATGATGAATTTATGGCCATTTAAACCAGTGGGGAGAGAGCATATAACTTTGATGCTAATAACGCTGA
>JAKSZP010009745.1:0-59914 GCA_022478985.1 Massospora cicadina
TGTCATAGTGCCAGGCTGGACTTGCACAAGTCCCAAAGGGGTACTGGGATAATTGTTTCTTCTAAAATCTTTGTAGCTGAAACCCCTTTAGGTCAGTATGACACTGTGTTAGTAACTGGCACCATAGGTTGTTGTGGTACTCAGAATTTTGTGGCAGTTGTTTTCTTCACTACTGGATGGGTTTCTGTAGGAACAACTGATGTATTACTTGGGTAGTGTTAGAGCTGCAGGTTTTCCATAGCCTGCTTGAGAAATCTGGGTAATTGGAGAGAAGTATCTCCTTGTTTTTTCTGGGCTCATCATATTCTTCCATAGGTACTCCATGTGGTTCTTTTGATTCTTTCTTTGAGTTTTTGTGTGCCCATTAGAGCACCCAGTGCAGGCAACTTTGCAGGATGAAACCCAGGGTACAGTCCCCTGCTGCACTGGGGCTGCACATATCTAAGCACCACAGATGTGGGCCTAACTGTGGGTGGGGTAGCTCACACCACCACAAAACTGACATATTCCTCACTGTTTGGTATACCAGGTAGCAAAGGCTACCCATCCAGTTCAGAGATATGCCTCCCATCCCTTACTGCGAGAAATGAGACCAGACTGACCCCCAAGTTGGACTTACTTGAGAAAAGAGGATTGTCATAGCTTTCTACTGCTATTTCTAGCCGTCGCTTAACTATGGCCAGAGAGCTTATTGCCTGGATTCCTTCTAAAGGGAAGCAACGCTGGTTTCTGGAAAGCCATAGACCATACATCACCTCCCCCCATATTGTGCACCAGACTCTGAACCTCTCCTTATCTGCAAGCAGACTTGTGCATATGCATTTAGGATCTCTGGCCATGCAAGATGACAAGAGGATAACTTGCACCCTAGTTGGTATGCTTCATACCATAGGAGAACACTACTACACACAGCATCTGCTGCTGGACACTCTGTGAAGATGTGCTTTGCCATCTCCTCCCCTCTGCATACCTTACAGGCATACAGAAGGTCATCCTCCTTGTGCTTACTCCACTTACACAGAGTCGCCCCAGTGACCAAGATATTGCTTCGGAGTTGGAAGAGAAAGTTCCAGGCTGGTATAGACCAGCATCCCTTTACCTTCCTCCCCTACAGGTCCATCAGACCAGGTCACATTTTGCAAGTGATCTAGGACAAGTACGCCAAGAAAAGCTCTCTGTCTTGTAACTTCTGGAACCTGGCGGTTGTGAATTTGAGAGGCAGACACCACTACCTCCCCCCACCTTAATCCAGTCCTGAAGGATGAAGAAGCTTTCCCATCTGGGGTATCTCCAGCCTTCTCTTCCTTTCAGGAATAACAACTGTTCCTACCCTCCACAACCTTTTGAAAAGGCTTTCCCAGCCTCTAATACAGCCAGAGAAGGAATTGCTTCCCTCCAGCAAGAAGACAGTTCAGTTGCTTCCATAACATTCCATGCCTTTCTTACCAGCACCTTGGAGGCACTGGCAACATTATTAGCTGCTTCCACCCTAAGCACTCTTTGGCCATTGCCATCAAGGAGGTCCCCTCAGTGAACCACCCCAATAAAATGCTTGAAGGCCTTGCACAGATGAGGTTCCATCTCCAGTCTCCAAGCTCCTCCCCAAAAGGGAATTGCCCAGATCCTTTTGATGGTCCACTCTTCACCCTCCAATCTACCTTTGATGCCCGCCCAAGCTCTAAAGTAATCCTTCCAGTAACATGGTAGATTCCCCGCTCTTGGAATGGCCCCTTGATTAATGCCCCAGATGACACCAAGATCCTTGTTTGAACTGTCCTTGAAAGCCTTATAGAGGTAGTCCTCCAATATTGAAGCCCAACAAATGGATTTTCCCTCCCAAGCGACCCATGCAATCTACTTCAGCTGAAGTGTTTTGATAATGCTTCCAAATTTAATCAGACCTATGCCCCCCTTCTTCACCTCCTGACACAAGTTAGAAAAACTGGTTTTTGACGCCCACCCTCATCAAATGAACTGGATGATTATACTCTGTATTCTTCTGATGGAAAATGCTAGAAGTGGACCAAATCTGGCAATGTATCTTAGTCTGGAAATAATGAAAGCGTTCATGACAATGGCCCTGCCCCAATAAGATAAGTTGAGCCATTGCCACTTCCAAGCCACTTTTTAAGGTCCGCTTCAAGTTTGAGCCAACTTTTGTGTGGTGACGCTCACCCAGGGATGGGACACCCAAGGTACAGAAACTCCTCCCCTGTTGCCATCCAGAGGATTGAGCACTTTGGTGCCACACCCAACGTCACCATTCTGCCAATGGGCCAAGCCCTGAATTTTGACAGATTGATCTTTGCGTTGCTTGCATTCTGGTACATCTTCAGAATGTTCATCACTACCTTCTCCTCCTCTGACAAAACATAAATCTATGTATCATCCACAAACATTGAATGAGAGTACTCCTTGCCATCGATGGTAAGTTTCCTCCATCTGACTTTTGCAGATCCATGAAAGGGTCTCTATTGCAAGAACAATCAACAAGGGAGATAGAGGGTCTCCCTGACGCACGCCCCTACAGACCTTAAAAGGGTGGGAGAGGATCCCATTGATATTGACTACTGATGAGGACTTCTCATAAATCACTTTAAGCAGTCTCAACAAATGCCCCTTGATTCCAACCCTACTTAACACTTCCCAAAGAAACTCATGATTCACCCAATCATATGCCTTCTCTTGATCAAGGAACAGTAGCCACCCCCTCTGGTCATACTGTTTACTTGCCCACTTTAATATCAGGTGAAGCAGCATCAAGTTATCAGTAATTGAGCGTCCTGGGATAAACCCATTCTGCTCTTTCCCAACAACGTCCGCCACAACCCCCTTTAGTTGATTGGTTAAGATCTTCATTAAAATCTTATAGTCTACGTTAAGCATAGTCAAAGGCTAATAGTTCCCCATGAGGGAGGGATTGCCCTTCTTATACAACACCACTACCACGCCTTTTGAAAACGCCAGCTCAATTGTACCAGAGGTTAATAGTTAGTTGTAAAGCTCAGCAAGCATCTCAGACATTTATGCCCAAAATAACTTGTAGAGCTCTAAGATCAACCCATTTTCCCTGGGAGCCTTGCCATTCTTGCCTTTGCAGATGGCGTCTGACACCTCTAACTTTCAGATCTTGCTACCCAGTAGCAGCTGAGTCTCCTTTGGCAGGACCCCCATTCCGCTTGTGAGTACTTTGGATGCCTCTGAGTCATTCTCAGAAGGGCCACAAAGGTCCTCATAGTAGGACTTGGCTACCTCAGCCATGTGGCCTGCATCCTTTACCTCAACTCCCTCATCATAAATTGACGATATCCTTGCTGAGGGTCTGAATGCCCCTACTGCCTTGCAGAGTAGGGCACACTGCTGTTAGAATCCTCATCCCACCTAGCATTCCTTTGTTTGAGGCAATCCACCTGAAGGCTCCAATAAATTTTGCATATAATTCAGCTTTGGATGTGTAGGCAGATGCCCCCATGACTGCAGCCTGCTTGCAGGTACTCTCAAAGCTCCTCTCCAAGATTTAATACCTTGAACGCATGGCCCCTAGCTGCCTCCCAAAGATTCTACAAGTTATATTGAGATCAGCCTTCATCTGCAACCATTTTACTGGTGCATATGGCTTCACCACAATCTGTCTTCTCCACCACCTCACCTTCTTCCTCATGATATCCTGAATTGGACTCCACCTCAGGAGTTCAGAGGTTCAGTCTCCATATTCCTTTTCCCACAGAAAACCTGAGGGTCACTGATTTGCAGTTCAAGGAGCCTGTGGTCTGAAGCACATGGATTATGATTTCAAAGGATCAACTTGCAGCGACTCAGGAGAGGCTGGGGCACTGACACAAGGTCAATGCGGGAGAAATGATCCCCCTGGATGTGAGTCCACCAGTCTCCCCCTCATCACCATGGCCCGCTCTCCACACATCCAGTAGGCCAAGGTCAATCATTAAAACGCCAACTATTGGGCTCCAGGATCAGAGCTCCAGTTACCTGAAGCCCCAACCCTGTCATCCCTAAAGCAGACACAGTTCATGTTTCCCCCAGCACTATTGACCCCCCAATGCCTTCCTCCTGGATCCTCAGGCTGACCTTCTGGAAGAAGACTTTCCATTCAGAACCAGAATTAGGCACATAAATGAAGATAAACTAAATTAATTCCTCTCCAATTAGTGACATTACTGCCACTGCTCTTACAGGAACCAATACCCATTTATCCAACACCTTGATCTTGTCTGCCCACCAGACCAAAATACCCCCCTTTGGTTTCTCTCCTCCCTCTTTACCTCCCCTAAGGGTGAGTCCAAGTTTGGTTGATCCACCAAGTGAGAGCAAAATGATTGTTTCAGAGGAAACTGGAAAGCCCAGTCTCTTTTACCCCAGGTTTGAACTTAGTCTCAGTGAGGAAGCCAATATCTATCCTGTACTGTTACAATCAGAGTTTCACCCACTGCCACTGCTTGAGTTCATTCATAACCTGCATGTTAGCAAATTCAACTCTGATTGCCATAGGTTTGAAACCAAAGAGGCTTTGGTGTCAGGATCCAGGGGGTCCCCACCCTCTTCCACCTCAGCTTGTTTAGCGGGACCACGTTTCTTCCTCCCATTTCCAGTACTAGACTGGGCAGGGGGTTGAGGCTGCGTGATCACAACAGCCTCCAGAATCTTAACATTTCCAGGGTCCTTGATAGACCCCTCCGCTTCAGTTGAAGGCATTGGGTTAGAAGGCATTGGCCCACTATTACTAGAAGGCAACACCTCCCTCACCTCCGCCTCTTCCCCTATGGGCCTTGCGCGCTCCATCCCACCCACATCCCTAATGGTTGCTCGCCTCTTATGCAATTGAGTGATGGGTAGAACCCTATCCATTTGGGAGGCGACCATTTCCAAAATGTCCTTTGCAGATTGGGACAAAGCGCCACTAAGCTCAATTTGTAGTCTAGCTGCTTCCCTCGCCTTAGTGGAACGTTTTGACTCCTTGTTGACCTTTCTGGTACCTTTTAGCACCTCAGTCACCACCTCCAAACTGGCGTTGCCAGCCACCGCCACATCCTTTGCTTTAGCTGACAACTCAGTTAGCTTCTCCAACGCCTTCTGGAGAGTCACCTTCTCTTTCTCTGAGGGCACCATTGCTGGCACCCCCACACTAGGCCCTCTAGGCTTGGCCACTGCTGCAGGAGGTTGAACCTGATGACATTATCTGTGACATGCCCCTTCACACCACACAAGAAGCACCTATCCAGCGGTACCACAGGGACACTCCAGGTCCCCACAGTGACTGAACGAGGCAACTCGCCATATGATTTTAAAAGTTCAACCTTCAAAACCCAGTCCCCAGATCCTACAGTGAACTTTTTCAAGCTACCGTCCTTCTGCTTCAAGTTCTTTAACAGCCTGTTCTCAATAAAGGGGATCACTCTGCCAAAGCCTTTCAGCTGAGACATCATGGTCTCTCTAGTCATCACAGGTGGTATGTCCCTCAGAATGAACCTTCTGATCTTGGTGCTGATGGCAAGACATATAGCCTCCTCGTTCTTCATGCTCAAACTGGTAGCCAAATCCTGTTCCTTTTGAAGCTTAGACTGGAAGGTCATAAGTTTCTACCCAGAAGCTAAACATGAAATATGGAGTGGGGAAAACCTGCACACCTCAATCACCCTGACCATGTGCATCTCCTTAGACCACCCAGTCTTCATTTCCATGGCGTGAACCCTCAGGAGGCTCTCCACTATGCTCGCCATCAGATTCTTGGAGGGGCCAGAGTTCCCTGCTCTAAAAAGCTTGGTTCCAAACCCAAATCCATTAGTAGCCACCACTGCAAAGGAGACTGAAGCCTTCTTTGCAGCAGGGGCCACACCTGCTGTTGATTTGTTAATTGAGTTGGTCTCTTTGGCTTGTTTTTGTGACAAAGTTTGCTCTCCGGTCCCTTTTTTGTGTGGGAACTATTGCAGCCCTTTTGGGTCAGTCCATCAATTTGGTACATGAGTGCTCTTGCCTTTTGCTGCACCAGTGTAAGCCCATGTAAGCTACTGGCCGCTATTCAGGTTTTAGGCCAACCTAGAAAATCATGGTGATTATTGTAGACAGGTGAGCCAAAGGCCAGCCAATCAGGATTGTCCCACCCTTATTGCTAAGACCTGCTTTTGCAGCACCCCACCTTGTAGGGAAGTAGTGTGACAGATGATACACCCAACTCTTGCCTCCCCCTTTCTGCCATATTTCCCCCCAAAGGAGATTGGAAGCACCCGCAAGAACAGGTTGGGTTACAGTCATTAGCTTCCATCCCACACCCTATAAAGGCCACTACAGGACCCTTCTAAGATGCCACTCTGGGTTCTGGTGTTGGCTGCTCACCCATGTTTCCTTGAGCTACTATCAGTCACGCCACATGAAGGCCACAGCATACCTTACCTAGCTCCTGTTGGGTTCTTTCTTCTCTGGGTTCAAAAGGTCATCAATTCTCATCCTTTTGATTAGGTTATATTTATCATGACTGGCTAATTCTTCTTGTTTCCACTTTTAGCAGCATATATTTCTGACAGCAGGAGTTATTGGGCTTATTCTGTATCAGGATTTGCTGATGATTACTCAATCTGTCAGAGGAGGCTGAGACTGTCCTGGTGGTGTCCCAACCTAGGGGCGTTGGTAAGGCATTGTCCGCATCCCATAGTAGTTATTTAATGTTGGAGTTGTATAGGGATAGGGATACGGTGGATAGGGTCCCACTGGCACTCCCCATAAGGTATTGTTGGTGGATTAGGGTACTGATAGGGTGCAGAATGGGAAAAGATTTCTCAGGAGCTGGAGGCGCATCCTGATTTCTTTAAATAACTCTGTCAAGACAACTTCCATCTAAATTAATCACTTTACACCACCATCAGGGGTTTTGTCACTGTCTGAAATGATTCTCAGGCTCATTACAATTGTGGCAGCAAAGGTTGTTTTGTGAGGTCCATCCTTGTACTATCATAGTGAGCTATTGTACTTGCTCCAAGAGGGCATTCATCTGTGTGGTAAACTCAGAGGGAGGGCTTAAATGCTGGAACTTTGTGGTAGCCTCACCCTCAAGTTCTTCCTCCTCTAGCTCCAGCCATCTGGTGGTTGGTTTTGTAGGCGATGGCTAGCTAGGCAAGCATATTGGTGGCAGACCTCAATGGCATGGTCAGCACATGAAGGTTGGGCAACAAGGACAGCATTTAGTTATAGTTCTTATAAGGAATCAATAAACCATTCCAATAATTATTAGTCCATATCATCACAGCGTTGGGTGCCAGACTGGTGCCATTGTCCAAGTGGATTTTCATATTTTTCTAGGAAATGGTTGACGTTATCATAATTCTTCAGTAACATGCACTAGAATTTCTCTCATAGTTATGTGATGGATACCTGAAACTTGGCACAGGCATGCTCCTGCCATTCACCCCAGGTGTCAAATGAGAGGTTGGCATTGTGCCGCCTCCTTGCCACACCTTTTGGAAGAATGGGCACCTCGTGGAGTCATTGGTGGTCACTCACATCATAGTCATTTCCCCAAGAGGTATAGGCTTATAACCATTAATCTATTTGATCATTTTCAAATTTTTCTATAGTTTGCCTTGTGTAGAGTCTCACTAATGCTAGGGTCACAACCTGGATCTGAAAGGCATTTGCAGGTTCCCTGGCAGGAGCACCAATTTGTCAGGTAACTAGGGGATTCTGCTGTATTCCCCATTAATGACTGGTAGCATATCATAATTCTCATGGTTTTCAGGGTCAATGATTTGTTAGTCATCATCAGTCATCCTAGGTGCTTATAACTAAAAATGCTCATGGAAGGATATCTCTTAAAACACAAAATAATAAACATAACAGAAAGTTAGACTCTATAATCTGATACTTTATTGTGATAAGAACTTATGGTATTTATACCTGGTTCTAGGGATAATTCAGTGCCTAGAATGTTCTAGGAAAATCAACTAAACTCAATATAAAAAATGAATATTCATTGAATGGGAAATTACTATTATAATAAATTATTTTAGAATTTATAACCTGTTTGACACCGCAGAATCAAGTTAAAATCCAAACCACCATAATTCAGTATTCAAAATCAACTTAATTGATCACAAAGTCAATCTAAATAAAAAAATCCATGAGTTTAACCAATTAGAGCCCCTTGTGGGGAAGTATAGCACTAGATTGCTGATAAAGTGAATAAATATAAAAAACTAACTGATCATTGTCAGGATAGGGTAGCTGAGGGCAATAGTTCCTCCAAAGCATACAAAAATGGATGGGAAAAAAGCCCCACAGCGAGAAGACAGTGGGGAGAGCTGGGAATCCTAAATGTAGGGGCTGGTAACTTGCTATAAGCTTTGGAATAGGTGATGAGGGACCTATTATAATAAAAACGGTGAAGCTGATGGCTGGAGAGGAGCTTGCTGAATAGAGGCTCTAGAAATAAGTAAAAAATAAGGATGAATTGAAGATAAAAATGTAACTTTATTTAAGAAAAGGCGCGGATATTTATAGGCGAGGTTTTCCTTCTAATCCTTTCAGGATAGTGATGTCCTCCACCGGCAAGATCTTCTGCATCCTGATGTTGATCAGGTGGGGAGTCAACGACAGGCTTCCTTTTAACAAATCAATTAGGGGGCAGAAAATAAGGCTCCATTAGAGAAAAATTTGGAGAGGTATTGGAAGTAGGGAAATTTGAACTAGATTGATTTGGAGCAGGTCAAATCCCAATAACACCCCCCTCAAGATCTTGTCAAGGGGGATAGTACTTGCACAGAAAATGGCTGTGGATGTGATTAACTACTGTGCCAGTACCAGTAGCAGCAATAGAGTATTCGGGGCCTCTATGGTGTATCACCTGATAGGGACCAGAAAAAGTGGTGGCAAACTTATGAGTCCTGCCCCAAGGGCGATGGTGATAGAACAAGACTAGATCTCCTAAAGAGTATTCAGGGAGCGCAGGAAGGTGCTCATTGGCTCAAACTCCTTCTCTAAAATTTGTAGTTTTGATAGATCCATTGGCCATAGCTTGGAGACATATGATCTCATCAGTTAGCCATTGCAGGGTAAGCTCTACATTACTTAGATTAGCTGATGAAAGGATAGGTTGAAGACTGGAGGGCAAAAGAGGGTCGCGCCCATATAGGGTGTCAAGATTCCAATATGACTGGATGATAAGCCCTAAGTGAATATGGCGAAATGAATGGAATCCATTGGAATCAAACTGGTAATGGTAACCTAAGCACTTTGAAATGAGGCGATATTGGGATTGTTGGGAAATTGGTTGAATAGGGTGATAAGGCGATGTCAACATTTGACAAAAGGGTTTTGGATCGCCTCAAATCAAGGAGATAAATAATTAAGATTAACAAGCTGAAACCAATGAAAAGATGGAGACATGAATAAACTAAGCAGAAGAGTTGGTACTGATGGAGGCCGCTGGGATATCAGTGAAATGAGGGGACTGGAGAAGTAGTTTTGAGTTAAGTGAAGAAAGAAAGAAAGAGAAAAGGGGCGGATGAAGGAAGGATCCGCTGAAGATATATTTTTAATAAAGACATGATTGGGAATTGCTCCCATGTTTAGTATAACTATTAAGTGGTTACAAGTGTATTAAGGAACTGGCAATCATTATATCAACCGTTCTAATTGTTCAATGGGGGAAACCCTGTATAAAAAACCCTTTAGTGGGTACTTACTGAATCGCCGAGATTCAACAGTGGTGCTCACTACAGGGAGCCCATTGACCAATAACAAAATTTATGGAAATTCAACCATAAGCTATGTCACATCCCAGTTGTTTCAAAATGAAATCTGCATGAAACAATGGCCCTGGGCCCTACAAGGAGTTGAGACTTGTGTTAGATACTGTGCTCAAAAAACAGGATTAGTTGCTTCAGAAGGTTTACAATGACAAGTTGCCACCATTTGATCACAAAGGAAATATTCATGGGTTCTTTCGCCGATTTGAGTTTGTAATGGAAGGAACTTCAGATCAACAAAGGGCAAAGCTGTTACTCTCCTCTTTGTATGTTGTAAGTGCTGATCAAGTCATTTGTTACCTCTCCGCTAGTTCTGTTTCATACCATGAAGTTAAGGAGATGGTGCTGCGATTGTTTGGCAGAACTGCAAAAATGTCGCAGCAAAAAGCTAAGTTCTTGACCATTGGGTTTCAGCAAAATGAGACCCTCACCACATTCGCTGACTGATTTACTACAGAAGCGCATGTGCTGATCAGAGCAGGCATTCTATATGAAGTTGATGTGTGTATAGCTATGGCCTCAGCGGTGAAGCCATACCCTGAGCTTTACAATGTTATAACTCCACTGTTAGAGCTGGACGTATCTCTCCTTAAACTTGTTTAGTTTGTATGTCAATTATCTGAAAATTTTACTCCACCCAATACTGAGCAGGTCCGCGCTGTCGCAGTTGTTCACCCTAATTATGTGAGAAGATAACTGGGCAGAAAGAATCCCATCAGGATACTCTTCTCCGTCCAATGGGCGTTCCTTGATTGCTGATCAATATCGACCCAGTTACCAATCTGGGCCTAACTACGCTGACAGGGGGCGGTCATTATACTGTTGGAGGACTGGTTACGATGATCCTTTTCAAAATAAATGACCATTTGTACCAATTTATCATAAACATGGCCGTAGGTCTTACAGAGTAAGTTGTTTTAATTGTAATCATAATGGACGTATGTGACAATGGTGTCCCAACCAATGGATCCCTCCCTTGCAACAAGAGCAGGGCTATCAGGGAAAAGCCTGAGTGGAGTAGAGAAGGGACTCTCTACCTTCACTACCTCAAACTTACATGTCCCACCTGAGTCTACTGTGTTAAATATAGCTGAAGCTTCTCAGTATTATGATACATTCCTCTACCACCCACCATTTGGGAAAGTAAATGTGCTGACCCCAGTGCATGTTGAAAAAATGGCGGACAAAAACTCTCTGATCAACCAAAGCTTTATGCTTGTCAAATGTTTGACCAAAATCTGTTAGATCAGCTAGAACTGGTTGCAGATGCCCTGTCATTAAGGGGAATAGATGTCACCCTCCCAATGGACACTATCATAAACAGATACCCTAAAATTGGTGCGGGTATTATGAGTTTCCTGGAAAACCTGAATCTTTAAGTGTACACAAGGGGAATAACTGGGATGCATCTTACTCTGAATACACTTACTGCAACATTGTGGTAGCTAAAACTCAAGTACAGACTATCATTAATACAGGCGCACCTGTTAACATTGTCTCCACTAAATTGGTGGCGAAGTTGTCTTTAACCCAACATAGACCACCGAGTGGTGTATGGGACCGCTGGAGTTAAAACCACCACTTCTGAAAGAGCATATAGCGCTCTTCCCTTGCGGTTTGGATCCATTGTTGTGGTGGCTCCAGCAGTGGTACTGCCAAACAGCAACTATGATTTATTGATTGGAACTGCATTTATGCGACACTATGGGGCTATAGTTGACATAATGGAAGAGACCCTAGCCATTGCGGGACAGCAAATCCCTATATATTTCTCCTCTAGTAGAGCGCCAAAGAGTTCAGCGCATATGGGACAGATCAACCTTGCCTACAGCAATGGGGTGATTTCAGTGCGCTATCATCAATTAAAAAAAAAAGAAAACGTGGGCCCTTCCTCATCAGATATATGAATACCAAGGGTTACCGCTTAGAGCAGCTGGAGCTATATCCATTCCCTCTGGACATCAAGTAATAATCAACACTGAGTTAGAGGTGGAAGTGTCAGTGGGGCTCTATGGGGAGATCATTGGGCCTTATCATCAATCATGGTTTGAGCCCCATGTGGCTCCCGGCATCATACTACCAGGCCATGGGGAAATCAAATTATTGATAGCAAATCTTTATAACAGTCCCGTTTGAATCCACCAGCATCAGATTATAGCCTATTTACATCTGAACTCGGTTGAAGAGATCAAACAGGTTCATGAGTTCAGTTCTATGGATGAATTTGGTCTGTCCATTGAACCGCCTCTCAGCGCAATGGTGGTTGTACCAAGGGAAAATTTATTGGAATTATCAGAAGATCAGAAGGAGCGGGCTGAAGCACTATTTCAAAAGTATAAAGAGATTTTTGCGGTCAATGATCATGATCTGGGGTGCACTTGGGGGGTTGTTCATCAACTTGATACTGGGGACCATCCTCCCATCAGGTCTTGACCAATCCATCAATCACGGGCAGCTGAAGAAGTTGTCACTGAGGAAATTGAAAAGCTGTTGGAGCAAGGAATGCTTGAACCATCTAAGAGCCCATGGGCTTCACCTGTCCTAATTGTAAAAAAGAAGGATGTCACTAACTGTGTAGTAATCAACTATCGGAAGCTCAATAGCATCACCAAAAAAGATTCATACCCTCTGCCACATATTGATGATGCATTAGATTGACTAGGTGGACCCCGCTACTTCTTGGCAATGGCTTTGATATCCAGTTATTGGCAAATTGAGTTGCCCAGGGAGGAGCAAGAAAAATGCGCGGTAATCACCTCAAAAGGGCTTTTTCAACCAACACACATGCCGCAGGGACTATGTAACGCCCCAGCTACGTTTCAACGAGCAATGGATACTATACTGAGTGATCTGAAGCTGTTAAGCGTTCTTGTGTATCTCAATGATATTAACGTCTTCTCTCTCACGTTTACTGAGCATCTCACTCACTTGGAAGAGGTATTTCGCTGACTGGCTGAGGCCAATATCAAAATCAAGCCTCGAAAATACCACTTCTTCAAGGATCATCTTGAGTATCTTGGGTTTGTGGTGGATGCGACTGGGCTAAGACCTCAACCAGCCAAGGTAGAAGCCATTCAGAGGATGACTAAGCCCGCTAATAAGCAGGACATTCAGGTGTTTCCAGGAATGGTGGGTTACTACTGCTGATTCATACCCAATTTCAGTTGCATCAGAGGTCCGCTGTTTGAGCTATTGAAGAAAGATACAATGTTCAATTGGATGGAGCGACATCAATGTGCTTTCAATACACTTCAAATGGCATTAGTCAGTGCGCCAGTGTTGCGCTATCCTAATTTTGATAAGGAATTTATAGTGCAAACAGATGCGTCCCTTTCTGATGTTGGGGCAGTCCTATCTCAGAAGGACAATGATGGAGAAGAGCACTCTGTGGCATACTGTAGCCGCAGCCTGAATTGCCATGAACAAAATTACACTGTAACTGAGTGGGAATGCTTAGCGGTTATCTATGCATATAAACAGTTTTGAGTCTACTTACATGGAGTAAAGTTTAAAGTTATGAAAGATCATGCATCGTTGCGTTGGTTGCAGAATTTGAAGGAGCCTGAAGGGCGGCTAGCATGATGGACTCTTAAGCTACAAGCTTATGACTTTGAGATTTTACATTGACTGGGAGCCAAACACCAAAACGCTGATTGTTTATTGAGATTACCGATGATTGCAGTTATGGTGGATTTAAGCAATATGATGTTTGACAAAATGCTCAGCGGAAAATACAAAGATGAAACGCCTCAAGTAATCAAGTTACTAGAAAAACTCAGGACCAATACGTTCCTAAGAAATGGGGAATTGTATGAGCGTATAGGGGAAGTTACCATGAATATATCAAGGCCTTCTAACTGCTCAAATATTATTATGAGTGCACATTGAGCAGTTAGCCATGGCGGAGTCTGGAAAACTCTTAAATTGCTAAAACCGAGGTATTATTGGGAAAGCATGTAATATGACGTGCTTGAGACCCTGCCTTGCTGCCACCAGTGCCAGGTGGAGAAGCCATTCCACCAGAAGACTTCATACAAGTTGTAAAGCCTCGCTTTGCTTGGCACACCATCTCTATTGATGTTGTGGGCCCACTGCCAACTGGAGCAAATTATTCTAAGTATATCCTTGTGGCAATTGACCACTTGATGAGGTGGGTGGAGGCGCGAGCCATCCAGGATCTGGGGGCAGTTACTGTGGCTAAGTTTGTAATGGAATGTATCATACAGCGTCATGGCTGCCCACAGTTTATCCTTACTGACAATGGAACCAACTTCACCTCCCACATTTTACCCAAGCTCAACGAATTAATGGCCATCCGCGGGGTCCTAACAACCCCATATCACCCTGAGTCCAACGGAATGGTTGAGCGAGTTAATGGGACTCTGGTGAATATACTCTGGAAACTGGTTATGGATAGACCCTCCAATTGGAGTACTCTTCTTTCTACCACAGTATTCACCTACAATATTAGCTACCATTTGGCCACAGGAAAAAGCCCCTTTCAATTGCTTTATGGGCGGCACCCTGCTCTTCCTGCACTGCTATATGCCTGTATAGGGGACACTGGCGGAGTGGATCCGCAGCAATAAATAACCACCCTTACAAACACACTGATTAAGTTACAAACTGAAGCGTACTTTTTCAGCCTTGCCAAGAAAATCAAAACCCAGGCTACAGACCAAGTACAGTGGAATAGCCTAATGTAGTTCAAAGACAGGGATATGGTGTTATTCCACGATCAGCATGGGTTTGTCCAGAAGCACAAACTTGCCAGTATATGGATTGGTCTTTTTGAAGTCATAGAGAAGACTGGAGTTGACGCGTACACTATCAAGGATCCTACAAGTGGTCAGATCATTAACTGAGTGCATGTGAAGTTCCTCTGACCTTACAAGCAATAGGAGCCTCATTGTCCAGTCAAGGAGGGGGTAATGTCGCGATTCCAATATGACTGGACAATAAGCCCTTAGTCAATATGGAAAAATGAATGGAATCCGTTGGAATTGAACTGGTAATGGTAACCTAAGCACTTTGAAATGAGGCGATATTGGGATTGTTGGGAAATTGGTCAAATAGGGCGATAAGGCGATGTCAACATTTGACAAAAGGGTTTTGGATAGCTTCAAATCAAGGTGATAAATAATTAAAGAATAATAAGCTGAAACTAATGAAAAGATGGCGACATGAATAAACTAAGCAGAAGAGTTGGTACTGATGGAGGCCGCTGGGATATCAGTGAAATGAGGGGACTGGAGAAGTAGTCTTGAGTTTGAAGAAAGAAAGAAAGAAAGTGAAAGAAAGAAAGAAAGAAAGAAAGAAAGAAAGAAAGAAAGAAAGAAAGAAAGAAAGAAAGAAAGAAAGAAAGAAAGAGAAAAGGGGTGGATGAAGGAAGGATCCGCTGAAGATATATTTTTAATAAATACATGATTGGGGAATTGCTCCCATGTTTAATATAACTATTAAGTGGTTACAAGTGTATTGAAAAACTGGCGATCATCATATTGACTGTTCTAATTGTTCAATGGGGGAAACCCTGTATAAAAAACCCTTTAGTGGGTACTTACCAAATCGCCAAGATTCAACATAGGGCTTGGAAAGGGGACATCTTAATCATCCTGTGATAGCTAACTCGGTAGGACAATAAGGCACTAGGGAGAAAATCATTCCAATGCACAGGGTCTGAAGCAGCTAATTTTTGTAGAATGGAAATTAAAGTACCATTAGCACGCTCTACCGCGCCATTGGTAGCGGGGTGATATGGTGTAGTGAAGAGGTGCTTTATACCTAGCAAAGAAGTTACTTCCTGGACTATAGAGGAAATAAAATTTTGCCATTGTCTGATAAAAGGACCCGCGGGCAACCATGACGGGAAAATACATGTTGGTACAGGAAGAGGGTAGTAGCTCTAGCAGTAGAATGAGGGACTGAAGTGGCCTCAACCCACTTGGTTAGGTGGTCAATGGCAAGGATAATATAGCGATGGCCATAGACACTACAGGTAGTGGACCTACAACATCAATGCTAACAGTATCAAAAGGGGCCCCAGGGGCTACGAGCTCAAATTTAAATTGAGGATTAGACTTGTCCTGGGAACGGCAGGTGAAGCAACTTTCTAAAACATCATGAATGGACTCAACCATATTCTCTCAATAGCATTTGGTTTTTAGCCACTCAAGGGTTTTCTTTACAGCCCCATGCCCAAGGGTCTTATGGGCTTCCATGATAGTTTCAGTCTGAAGAGAAGGGCGGAGATAGGGAAGAAAAGCGGTTCCATCCTGTTTTACCAAGACACCATCAACAACTTTAGTGTTAGCAGCCATAACTCTTTAGTCTGGCTTGAATGTCTGGAGATTCCTGAGACCACAATATAGGGTTAGGGAGAAGCTCAAAAAGTCGATCTTCTTCAGGAATAGTTACATGTAAAATAGGGAGGCAAGATAGCCCATCTGCATTTGATGAATGGCGCAGGCTCTGTGAACTATAGAAAAATTGTAATTTTGGAGTCTGAGGGCCCAGAGAGCTAACCTCCCATCGGGATCTTTCATTTGACAAAGCTAACAGAGGGAGGAATGATTGGTAACTATTGTAAAATGTTTACCATACAAATAGGGGTGGAAGTGTTTGATAGCAAGTAAAACTGCCAGGCACTCACGTTCAGTTACTGAGTAATTACGCTCTGCCTTAGTTAACGTCTTTCTAAAATAGGCAACTGGGTGGTCAACTTGGTATTGGTCTAACTGGGAAAGGATGGCGCCTACAGCGGTGTCACTGGCATCAGTAAGAGAACAAAAGGTTGCTCAAAGTTAGGATGTATCAAGACAGGGGCTGATGACAAGGCAGTGCATAAGAATCGAAGGACTGTTGTTGTTCAGGGCCCCAAAAGAAGGGCACATTTTTGTGTAGAAGTTCAACTAAGGGTTTGGCAAGGTCAGTGAAGTGAGAGATAAACTGGCGGTAGTAGCCCACCATTCCCATATAGACTTGGATGTCTCACAAATTCTTTGGAGTGGGCATGCGTTCAATGACAGAGACCTTATCTGGGATGGGGAGGATACCTTGCCGTATCACCTTGTGTCCTAAAAATTTCATTTCTCATTCAAAGAATTTGCATTTAGAGGGTTTTAGTTTTAAGGAGGCCTCCTGTAGTCGCTGAAATACCTGACGAAGATGATTGAGGTGTGCAGTAAATGTTCAGGAGAAGACAGTGACATCATCAAGGTATACTAACACACACATGAGTTTAAGGTCCCCAAACAACTGGTCCATAGCCCGTTGGAAGGTATCAGGGGCATTGCATAACCCCTGCGGCATATGGGTGGGCTCAAACAACCTTTCATGGGAAATGAGGGCACACTTGGCATGATCCTCAGCGGAAAGATCAATCTGACAGTAGCCACTGGCCAGGTCCATCACAGAAAAGTATTGGGAGCCAGATAAGGAGCGTAAGGAGTCATCAATGCAGGGTAAAGGGTAGCTGTCCTTGCGCGTAATGGAGTTCAATTGTCAATAGTCCATAACAACACAATGGCTCCCATCCTCCTTCTTAATCAACAAGAGAGGGGAGGACCAGGGACTACATGACGGTTGAAGGAGGCCAGCATCGAGCAATTGCTTTAATTCAAGAGTAACCTGGGCTTCTTCAGTTTTTGATTTGTGATAAGGTCAAGAGCGAAAAGGATCAGCATCTCCAATATCAACCTGGTGTTGAACGCCTTGCATATGGCCATAATCGTGAGGGCCCAAAGAGAAAATACCTGAATACTCATTGATCAAAGCTTCAGCAGCCGCTTTTTGCTCAGCTGACAAATCAGAACTAATTTGTACAGGCACTGCAGCAACAACAGGAGGCTCCTCTAACCCAAAGTCACGAAGGGTCCCAACACCATGAACCCCCATCACCTGGTCATATGGTAAGAGGCGGACGTAAGCAATAGGTTGGTTCAGCTCAATGACTTTAGGAGACCGGGAGAGGTTGGCTAAAAGAACTGTGACAGTGCCTTGATAAGCGGGATATAAAACCCCTGGACAGGGGAGAGCTTTGAATACAGAAGGGTTAGGTAAACTAGATATCTCAAGCAAATGATTAGGAGGGGGAACCAACTGGATCTCAGTGTCTACCAGTATTTGGGCCTGCGGAGGTATGGTAAGGACTTGGGGAGAATGTAAAGGCATCCCCTCCTCAGCCTCAACCATGGGAGGGGGCAACTTAACTTTGGACCCCAACACACAGTATTCTAAACGCTCAATGGAATCAGGAGACTCAAGCAGGCACGTCCCCAACTTCTGCTTCCCTTTTTCCTTGAGAGCAGAAGTTAAAAGTAAAGGGACATGGTATCCTAATATAGAAATGAAATTATCCTTAAATTAATAATGGCAGCATGTTCCATAAGAAACCCAGTGCCCAATAGGAGGTCATAGCTATTATTATCCAAGGCTACAGCAGGGATAGAGAGCTGTAGGCCACCTAACTTTAGGGGCAAGTGGGAGTAGGCACCTATAGCTCAATCATATGCGGTACCAGCGGTCCCATATTCTGAAAAATGGTTAAGATCAGGCTAAATCTTAATTTTTCCGGTTAGTCAAGAAGAAATAATGTTAATTGAGAGCCAGAGTCAACAATAGCAAGAACTTTCACCTTGTGAACCACCGCTTCAATATGGGTTACTGTCACTCCCCACTGAGCTGGGATAGAATATATAGCTGCAGGGGCTGACTTAGAAAGAGAATAAGAAGAAATATCGCTAGGTTTAATATCAATGGAAGGCTCAATAGGGGTTTCCTCTTCAGGAGCACTAGGGCCAACAAGGTCAGTGGAAACAGTATGAACTGATTGTTCTTGAGGCGCAGTAAAGTTGTCAGCATAGGGAGCCTCTCACCCTATGCTGACCCCTCTTTTGCTTTCTCTTTGGCCATTTTTGTCCAACAATGCTGAATGGTGTGGTTGCGTCAGCCACAATAGGTGCAGTTGGGTCGAGCTCAGGTTTTTCCAGACTCATTGTTGTTCACCACATGAATTTGAGGATGTGAGGCAGAAGTGGAAGCAGGAGCGGCAGTAACTACAGAAGTAGGAATTTCAAGCAGGGCCTCCTTAATATCTAAAATAGAAGTAAAGTTTTGTTTAACAGAAGTCATGTGAAGATGGAGCTGCTGGTTAAATTCTAAAGCAGACAGGATGGCAACAACAGTATCATCAAGAGTGAAGCGGTTATTAGTTACCAAAGTCTGAGCCTCAGCGTAGAATTGAGAAGCAAACTCTGCAGGAGATTCGCCACGTCTTAACTTAATACTCATAAAGGCCTGTTTCTTATTTGCTAAGGTGAGGTCACTACTGAATTCCTTAATAAGCGCAGCTTTCACCTCAGCCCAAGTGCTGCATCTCATGAGGTGGGGTACCATAATTTCTTGGGCAGATCTACTAAGGCAAGAGGGTAAGTATTTAACCTTTTATCAATCAGGAGCTTCCTCCATTGCATTCTCATAAATATATAGAAATGAAGCAATACTTCCTTCTCCCAGGGTAAACTTGTCTTTAAAAGAAGGTTTAAACGTAGTTTCCATGGGAGCTGAAATAACATTAATGCCTAACTGGGCTAAGTTGATTGAATTCAGATAGCTCAGATTTGGACAGAGGCACGGGATTCCGATTGGAAATCATCTTGTTGTCTAAAATGGTTCAGATCGTCTTGAAGAGCCCCAAATTTGGGCAATTATAGACTCAGTGGATGCTTTTTGTTGAAGTTTGTTGAAAATTGATTCCATTTTGACACAGAGAGTTTGAACTAGGGTTCAGAGCTCATAATTGTCTTGCTCCAACCTAACAATTTTTCTTTTTGGTGAGCTAAATCTTCAGTGAAAGAATTGTAAAGATGGTAAGAGTTATCTAACCCTTCCTTAATTGCATCAACAGTAAGGTTTGGATCAATAAGTTCTCCAGAGCGAGATAGCCAACAGCTTTGAGCATCATTTTCAAGATTTCATTCAGAGTAAGAAGGCAGCTATTCGAGGAAAGATCCTCTGGAGGAAAGTAATGCACAAGCGAACACAGAGGATCAGGAGGGCCAGGAGCGCCCAGGGGACCCACGAACACCAGGATGCCCATATCCAGGGGGGCAGCTGGCCCAGGTGGCCCTTCACTTCCATCTCGATCAGGGGGCCCCATCACTCCTGTGGGACCAGCTGATCCTTGCTCCCTGGGGGGCCTGGGGGACCCACAGGGCCAGGGGACCCTGAAATATCAGGCACGCTTGACACATTAAACGCTGGTTGGATTGTTGATTCAATATTTCTTATTCATAAAAAAGTTTGTTTGGTAAAAGCATTAAGTTGGCTGGCGAGGATGGTAATGGCTTGTTGCAACTGACTCTCCATAATTGTGGTGGTCTCAGTAAATCAGGTAGCTACTTACTCGAAAAGCAGGCTAGCCACTTCCACATCCAGTTGGGAGAGTTGGTTTTAAATAGAGATAAGTTGGCGCAGTTTTCAAGAATAGCCTCACAGTTATCTTATGAATGAAGAAGCTGAGTTGTAGAAATCTAGGAGTAGGAGTGTAACTCTTATGACAAGGTAAACTGTCGCAAGATTTCTTGATGGTGGATCCCCATCATTTGGACTAAATGGTGGATGGTGGGGTGCACAACCTGTCACAAATATCACTCTGTGCAAGATACTCCTACTTTGGAGATAGATAAAGTGGCAGATTCATATAGCGCTCACATATTATTGGGAACTGCGGAGGCTTGGTTACAATGGGAGCAATCTCCGGGGAAAAGGGCACCTAAAGTAATTAAATAATAGTATAAGCAACACCTGTAGGCTGAAAATGATAGTTTTGGGGTTCTAGGGCTGGAATAGAGATATTGAGCGTAACACGGAGTTGCATAAAATTGGGTTCATAGTTCTCAGGGTCGCTATTTCCATTGGAGGTTGCCCATTGGGTGACACTGGATATTTTGGTAAGTGGTCAAGTAGAGTCTTGGCAAGAATCATCCATTGTGAATATATATATTCACCAGGTAGCTCGGGAGAGTACCTGGCAGGGAGCATTAGTTAATTTGTCAGGATAGGGTAGCTGAGGGCAATAGTTCCTCTGGAGCGTACCAAATGGATGGGAAAAATGTCCTGCAGCGAGCAGACAGCGGAGAGATCTGAGAATTTTAAATGTAAGGGCCGGTAACTTGCTATAAGCCTGAGAATAGGTGACGAGGACCTATTATAATAAAACCTGTGAAGCTGATGGCCGGAGAGGAGCTTGCTTAACAGAGACTCTAGAAATAAGTAGAAAATAAGGACGAATTGGAGATAAAAACGTAACTTTATTTAAGAAAAGGCGCGGATATTTAGAGGCGAGGTTTTCCTCCTAATCCTTTCAAGATAGTGACGTCCTCCAATGGCAAGATCTTCAGCATCCTTAGGTTGATCGGTGGAGAGTTGACAGCAGGCTTCCTTTTAACAAATTGATTAGGTGGCGGAAAACAAGGCTCTGTTAGAGGAAAATTGGAAAAGTATTGGAAGTAGGGAAATTCGAAATTGATTGATTGGGAGAAGGTCAAATTCCAACAGATGCAATCCCTTAGTTTAACCTGATTATGGAGGTCTGGATGTACAAATAGTCAGAGGTAGGAATTTGTTTAAAAATTCCCACTTCAGTACTTAAGATAGTTTTTATTATGTAAAAATGCATAAGGTTTGGGAGACCAAGGTTGAACAGGATCTACTAGTACTACCTCTATGGTGTAATTTTCCATGATTAAGGATTCCATAGTATTAGTCACTTCTTTATTTAACCAAGGTAAGCTGACCAGGGGACGGACATTACCAAAACTTGAAAAGCTAACAAATAAATCCTCACCAAACAAAACAAAAGAACTGCCCAAAATGAGCGGATTATACACAATATGCAAACACAACTAACTAGGTGGGACAGTGGGAAACGCTAATCCCATAATGGTTGAAGGGGAGGGGGATCAGGGGCTCATCCTTGGCCTCTTCTTCACCCCAAAACTGGACACAGGCTACGTCGGAGAGCAGGGGTGTTGAGGTGTCAGTGGGATGTGGAGATAAATTCTGATTATTGGGGTGGCAGGAAGACAGCAGTTGAATATAAGAGATCTGATGTAACTGATCAAAACTTTTTCAGCTTTCATGTTCACATCAGGGAGCTTTACAAGCGTGACGATATTGGTGCAGGTAATCTTGGATTTGGAATTCCGCACTACACTCCCCATGCTGGATGGCGTCATTGGCAGCTTTGTGTGATTTGGTCAATATCTTCTTTTGGAGCATATTGGAGGTGAAGGGGATAATGGGAGGAGGGATTCCTCCTGAAAGCATCGCCACTGACTTGGTGGCAGCTTTGAGGAGAGGATGACAATCTGTCTTAGCCGTTGCTTCAACAGCCAGAGTGGTTGCTGCAGAACATTTTATCGTTTTTCTGGAGGGCGTATAAATGAGGTGGTAGTGTAGCATCATGGTCAGTAAACATTAACTTCTAGAGTTTAATAGTGTGTCTTCAATAATATTCCCAGACTCATCAATTTCAGCCAATAGATACCAAGGTTTTTGGGTGAAAGAATTGGGATATTGACATATGCATGAGGTTTGGTTGGTTTTTTGGAGGATGCATGGGAGCTAACTGGGGTCTAATCCTGTGCTTGATTTGAGGGAGCGTTTGTGACACTGGGTCGAGGAGGAGGCTGATTGGTGGCTGCAGGCGCAGCTGCAGCAGCAGGATTTGGGGGAGGGAAAGGTAGGATTGTAACCCATACTGAAGCTGGCGTTGGGTGAGCAGCAGACTGAAAGCTGGCAGAAAAAAATAAGAGCTTTCAGAAGCAGCTAAGGATGGTCACTTATGTTTCAAGTGGTGCAACTCAAAACAGGTTGAACAGATCATCCTCCCGCCCTTGGCGTGGGCCTAGAACGGATGGTCAGGGACAGAGGGGAAGATGGCGCAAGGGGGAATTGACAAGGCAATTTTATTAGATTCAGGGCTGATCATGGTATACACCTGAGGCCCAGTGAGGCGTGTGGCCCCATTTAGGACCACAAATTGTAAGATGGGGTTGAAGCCATAGGCTGACAAACCTTCCATCAGCTCCTGATGGAGAACCTCAGGGGTAAGGTGGGTGGGAATACCAGTGAACTGAACCACGAAGTGGTATCTGCTGGGAGCTGGGTCTGAATAATGGGGAAAGGGGTGCCCTGGAATACCAGGGGCACAGTTGCTGCAGCGGCAGCATCAGCTTCACAGGTGAAGCCAAGGTTGAAATACCCCTTATAAGGGCGGAAGTCAATAAAACTGGTGGGACACATCACCGCCTGTGCCATTTCAATAATGGCTTGGTCATGGTAGGGAAAATGTTATCATAGTTGACCCTAAGGCTGAAATGCATGTTGCTCTGGGCGAGAATCAGGGGGCAGCAGGGCACCGCTTGGGTTTGAGCAACATGGGCATTGTGATCCTTAGGAGGAATGAATTATCTCAGGGGTTTAGTATGACTTGGAGAACCAGTATGAGCGCATTTTCCTGTTGGATGGAAAATGGTGGGGGAATTTTGCTGCTGCTCCACACTGGGACAGTTGGCGTGGAATCTAAGGACATCAAAGCAAAACTATGGTGGGTGATCAAAATTTGCTTTTTTCTATATATTTAATGCTTGGAAATTTTCGCCGAGTGGAAAGAGAGAGTTTGAGTATTAGTCACTTTAATGGTTTTATTTGATAGCTCATATAGTTAGGAGCCATAAGGGTAAAATGTCATTGCCGCTATAATTTCTGATTTACTTGCACTAGAACAAATTTTAATTTTTATAGTGGAAACATTAGGCCATACTCTACTCTCATCCTTCTGAAGAGAGTCATCATAAATGGAATTATTCCTCATTAGAAGGTACACCTTCACCTGCATCCCTCAGAAGATAATTTTTTAAGAAGCAAAAATTTTTAAATCTAAAAATTATTGTCCAGTCCAGAAAAGCTATATGATTAATAGTCTTTGTAGCATAATCAATCTTAGCAGATCTTTATGCTATGGTGAATAGGCACTTTGTCAATGTTATTCTAGTAAAGATATAAAATAGAGCATATTGTGACTATTCAAAATTACAGATATTTATACATACATCAGGGATAGGCTTCCATTTAATATTATGCCTTTGTGGCTATATCTTTACCATCTCTTGAGGGAGAAGTGTATTTAGTCCATAAAATAGACAGATTGTTTTCTCTAAATTGGGTTTTATCCAGATATACTTGGACCCTTGTTACCTTGACGTTTTTGCGTTGATCAAAAATTCATCAGTTGATTTTTTCATTGCTCAAGGTTTGGCTCATTGACAACTCATCTTGTTTCTAAGGTAAGTTGATTATGCTCCATCACAACAGAGGGGCTTTTTAAAGTTGTAAAACATATCAGCAACGATCACATATTCCCTAAAATCAAAGTTTGTGTATTGTGGACAAGGGCGTTGTCAAAACAAAAGTAATTTAAGTTAAAGTTCTAGAGAAGTAGCTTTTTATGTTATTTTAGGATAATAGTAACATATTCATCTGTGTTGAGATTTGGCCTGTCCAACCCTGAGAACATATTTATTTAAATTTCTAATTTTTATTTGACTATTAATTAACCTGAGGTTTTTATACACTTTGTACTTATGCCAATGTCAATCTGTCATATTCAGTCAATAAGACCTTTATTGGACTGCATCTCTGACTATATAGTTTCTATAGTCATTATTTGGGATCTTTGACAAACATAATGTATCCAAAAATTACTATTGATCCCTCAATACCCTTTTCGGCACAAAAAAGAGTATATTTATTAATTAAATTTAGATCTATTATACCTACATCCATGCAAACTAAAATCACTTAACATTTTAATCACACACCCCAAATGGTGCAAAACTGTCATTAAAAGTTATTAATAGTTATTATCATCATTTATCTGCCAGCATCCCATTCCTATTATAATGACAGTAATTAATTAACATGCCCTAAACCCTAGGTACTAGTTTCCATGCCTTTGACGAAAATTTTTGCTTTGAACCTATATTCTAGTAGAATAAAGTATATCAAGAATTTGGCACCAAAATGAATCTGTGATTATAAGTAGCAAAAAATGAAGAGATTGTCATTTTTTAGACTTTTTTCTAATAGTAGCTACTGGTTCTTACACTTACTAAGAATAACCCAAAAGCCTCAGGCCACTTAAAATTAAGAGTCTACAATGTGGTTTATTTTATTAAACAACTGTTGCAAGAAAATCTTATTATATACAACAAGGTTTCTATCCTCATTTTATATAACTTTTTACTAAATGCAAACCAACATGTGCATCTGAATTTGATACCAAATCTCTACTTTCAACAAGATGTCATGAATTTTTTATTTCTCATACCTTTTTAAGATTGCTCAAAAAAGATGAAATCATAGTTTACTTGAAAGTGAAACAAGACGAACACTTTAGGATAGTGAAAATTAGAAATTTCCAATTTGGTGGGAGGAAATTTGTCTAAACGCACCAAAATACATGCCATGTAAATAATGCCATATAGTGACAACATAGTTAAATAGTGCTAAAAATAAGTTTTATATGAAACAATCTCACACCTTTTTAATAGTAGAATAATATAATTTAATAAGGCACTTCATTACATAATAATTTAAGCTAGCCTTATGGATTCTTTACTACCTCTAAGGGTAAAACTTCTTCCAATTCCAGATCTCCATCTCATTAATTATGACAATAATTCTAGTAATGATTAGTAATTATCAAACCTAGATTAGTGTTGAATGGTTGACTGGACCTAGGTTGTTGGTTAATTTTTTAGGGGAATAATAATAACAGCTGATGCTAATTTATTATATATCATATCAAAATTATCAGTGTTTAAGGACCAAAATAATCCTAAGTACATTCAAACTTGGGATTCATGTCCTAGCGATTCTACTTAATATTTGACTAAGATGACATGGGCCTGGGGCTTTGTTGGTTAAGTCAGACTTAATAATAATAATAGTCAACTTAATTACCTAGGTTCGTGGGCTTTATTGGTCTATATCAAAATTATCTTTTAGTTAATTGAGTTACTTATCAAATTAATTAATAATTAGTGGTACAAATCGCCTTAGTATGTGCTGCCAATTGCTTGAGAGGAGCAACAGTTCAGATATTTGCAGATGCATCAGAAATGCTGTCTTGAGATATTATGAGTTTGACACCAACCCTGAGGCCGTGTGAGATGCCCCCATGTTGTAAGGATTGTAGATCCTCAGATGAACTTATAACGTTTTTCTCTGGCTAAGTGTCATTGAAATTGAGGTGTCATGGGTAAGATGTGGTTAACATCTTATTTAAATTATCTCTGAGTTGATAATAACTAAAACAATCTTTTATCACTACATGTTAATTGTTTAGTACAAGCTTTTTGTATTTAATACTTTTTATCTTGTATTAAGTTTAGAAATTACTTGAGATCAGAAAAATCAGAGCAGCGAGCCATTGTACAAGTAACCAACAGAAGGAGACAGCTTCAAAGTGTCATTTCCAAGAATATTATATCTGAACTATTGTCATCGTCTGGTCTATTGTCTCCATACAATAGACGCTCAAAACTCCAACTTATCCCAGAAGAAGAACCAGCCCATATGAAGGAAGCAAAAACTTCAACAGTTAGAACGCTAGTAGTACTGATAAAACTAAATGGATGACTAAATAACAGAAACTTAGAGATTGAATATAAGAAATTTTTGATGTATTATTGGAGTAAAAATTTTTTGCACTGATAGAGTGGGAAAAAAGCTGCCTGTTTTGATGTTAAATCTTTAATGGATAACAGTTTTGCACATATAATATAATTTAAAAATTGCATGACATTTGCGCTAGGTCTCTTAAAGCGTCTTAATTACCAGAAGCAAAAATTGAAAATGAAATATTGTATATGCTATATAGAAACAAAAATGAAATCCTATATTTTTCATATTAGATGCCAACCTAGAATGGGTTGATATAAATATTGAGTGATTAAAAAAATTAACATAAAGCAACAATTTAAATCACAAATGTAATTAGTAAATGTAACTATTTTTGAGAAAATCCACTTTTCATAATTAAACTTTTACTTTTCTGCCATTTTTATTTATGTATCTGTGTATATTGTTGCCTAGTGAGAGGATGTATTTGTATTATTTGCATGTATACCATCCACTGATACATTTATTGGTAAAGCTTTTCTTTCCTGTAACAATAACATTAGTTACTAAAATTTGGTTCAAACAGAAATTTTTGATAATCACACAGGAAATTTGGGCGTTTACAACAAAACTCAATTGAACTTGGTGAAAGCTGTAACAGGTAATGGGCAAAACGGTGCTCCAAAGGGCAAGAAGCGCCCTGGAGGGGGACCGTGAACCAATGCCACCAAGAAACTATAAACTGAACCACCTTCAAAGTTTGTGGAGTTTACTATGAAACACAACCAGTACATGAAAATCCAGTACAACCAACCCATTTCAAAAGTAGAGCACGGGCTCTGACACTACCTAGGGGTTGAGTCACCAACTTTATGTAAAAAGTGTGTGAGGCTCAGGCCTCCCTCTTTTCCTATGTGGTGTACATGAATATGGAAATGGTCCCACATGGCTGGGTTGATTTAGGCTTTGAGACTGAAGAAGATGCAGATGCCGCTGTGAAAGTATGCATTGAAGCTGCCCTACCCAAGGGAAACAAATTGTGCGCACTATGCACATCAGATGGAACAAAGCAAGCACTTTGTTCATTTCCTCCAACCCGCTTCCCATCAACTTCCTCATAAAACAAATCTAGGAGGAGCTCCTAATCAGACTCAAACACTATGGATATATTAAACAATTAGAATTACAAAGATTCCAATTAATGCTAAACCTGTGCACAGGAAAGGAAATCGCCATAATTAACTCAATCCCCAAGGTGGCTGAGGATCTCACAAGGATCCCTCATGTAGCACAATTTCACCTGCCAGATGGGAAGGTGTCAGAACCATTCTGAGTCACACCGGAACATGCACCACCAATCTGCAACCACTGCACTGCACTAGGACACAAGGAACATGCATTCCCAGTGAAGGAGGGCATCATGGCCCCAGACATCTGTGATGACGCCATGGATGAAAATGATGCAGAATTCAGCAAAATGGTAGATGCCAACCGCACATTTCAATGGGGAGAGGATGGGCACTACCTCATCATAGATCCAGTAACATCCAAAGCATGCAAAATTCTGCAAAAGGCCTGCAAACGGGAAGCGACCAAGGCAGCAGCACTCACGGCCTCCACCATCAACCCCAACAAAATTCAGGAAGACATTGAGAAAATTGGCCAAGCCAACCAATCAAAACAGATTGCCCAAGCTGAGGAGGAAATGGAGGAAATTGTCTGAGCCACCTAATCAGAGCAGTAAGCCCAAAAGGAAAATTTTCTCAACGATGTGAATGAATCACCAAATGACATCAATCATGCAAAATCAGCGGAACAATTTGGCTCCAATATGGGCGGAAAAGTGGGACCCAATTTTACAAAATTACACCCCAAAACCGTAGAAACAAAGTAGTGCACCACACCAATTAACCAATGCTCGCAAGTGGAAGAACATTTCACAATTTTGAAAAAACTGCAATTTCCACAATAAATTTATGCAAGTATAGAAATTGGACGAAGCCACAGAATAACTGGTCCTATGATATGAAGCAGAACCAGTAACAAGGGCATTGGGTGTGGGCTGGGCAGCCCTCCCAACTGCTCCTGAGGTGCTGCGGGCACCTCAGTAACAATATGGATGCTAAACATTGTGGGAGCGAGGGCTTACACGTCTCAAGCCAAAAAACTGGACTATCTGCAAAATCCCCCTGTTGATATCTTGGCCATTCAAGATACCCACTGTCCACAGGGGAAGAAGGATCCTAGTCTGCCTGGTGTCTCACCATCCATATCAGTTTAGATGACACACAGTGGGGTAGTCATCAGAAATAACAAAAAACTAAAAATTTTAAACTCCTCCTCAAATCTGCAAGGCTGAAATTATGGTTGCAATGGTCATAATCCAAGAGGAAACGATTTTGATAGCAAGCATCTATGCACCTTGTACCGCAGCTGAAAGGAAACAATTCCTTACAATCCCAACACTCACCCTCCCACCTGATACCATTTTAATGGGTGACTTTAACTGTTGGTATAACTCCAACATGGACCAATGGCCTAGTACCAGGGGATACCCTCTGGGACACATTGAATTTCATGCAATGAAGGCATCCTTAGGTCTACATAACACCCTCCACCCAGGTCACCACTCCTTCCTAACATGACCCGCCCCAACATAGGCGAGGGAATGCTCACATTAATGAGTCACACCAACAACATCCTTTCACCAAAAATAAACCACTGGAACATTTTCAAATTCACAACAAAAAAATCATTTTTTCTGACCACTAACTCATCTTGGTGCAACTCTCACCAACCCAAACTCCACACAGGCGTCGACTTGGAGGAAGCTACACCAAGAAAACATAAAATTGCCTGAAATATCCAACTGGGTTAAACACGAGGCCACAAACCCAGAATTCACATCCCCGCTCATATCAGATCCCATCGAAACCTGGGAAAATTATAAATTCAAATCAATATATAAAACTTGCCACATCGCCTTGTGCAAGTAAACCTCAGACACAGCCACAATTAGGCGCACCTTGGTGGAGGTGGACCACCTCAAGCTCAATGTCCCAAAGTCTGGCTGAAGCCCCAATTGGGTTAGAAATTAGGTAGAAATATCAGCCTGCATAAACGCTCTCATATTCGAACACCAGCACAGAATCAAGGTATCAAGAAAAGGTAAGTTCATAAAAGAAGGCAAAACCTGCTTGATGTACTTTCTTCACCAATTCCACTCCTGCGGCAACCAGCCCACGTGCACACAGGTCTGCAAAGTTGACAGCACCATGGCAACTGACCCAACAGAGGTCAAGGCGGAAGTACACCATTATTACACCGAGCTATATTGTGACACCCCAACGGACCCCAAAAAATTAAAAAAATATACAAACTGCATGAATACAAAACACACCGCCAGACTACAACTTCCTAAATATAATAACAAAGGATGAACTCTGGCACACAGTCTGCGGTGCACCCTATAGGAAATGCCCAGGACCAAATGGGATACCCTATGAATTTTGCAAAAAATACTGCAAGCAAATCGCCCCCCTCCTCTTAGCATAAATGAATCAGTGTATACTAGAGACACGCCTCCTACCTGGTGGCCAGGACTCCTATGTCATAACCCTGTACAAAAAGGGTGAAAAATTGGACCTGGCCAACTGGCACCCAATTGCACTCTCTAACACTGATACAAAGCTACTTACAAAAAATTTAGCATCCAGATTAGGCACAAAAGCCCCCAAAGTCCTATCACCCATTTAGTTATGGTTTATACCAGGGCGTTCAATCTGGACCAATATACACTCCGTCGCCAACATATGCCAGTCTAAAGCAACTGGAGCCCTGGTATTCTTAGACAAGGAGAAGACATATGATCACATTAGTTGACCTTACCTGAAGGAATGCCTAAGCGCCTTCAATCTCCCACCCAGATTTATAAACTGGGCAATGCTCCTTACAGAATCAGCATACATGGCTGTATGCGGCCCTGGCTTTCTAACCAACAAGATCATACCACACAGAGGGCTCAAACAAGGGGACCCCCTCAGCCAACTGCAGTACAACTTCAGCTTTGATACAGTCCTTCACGTTGCTTACTCAAGCCTCATGGGCATAAACGCTCAAGGCCAGCCACCAGTCAAGATACTAGCCTTTGTGGATGACTGCTTATCAGGTATAGCTAATATTAATGATGCCCGCCAACTGGAATGCACCATGGAGGAGTATTCCATTGTGAGCAACGCATTGCGTAACAAAAGGAAAACGGAAATTATTTTCCTAGGCAAGTACACCAAATAACTGGACTACAACACCCAAACCTCAATGCCCCCCAACTAAAAAACAACCCATTCATCCTAACCTTTTCATCACCTCCTTCAACCAATCCTGTCCGCCACCTTGGGGTATGGCTGGAGACATGAGGGTATGCAAACGAAACAATGGAAAACAACATACTACAGTGGATGACCAACCGAGTTGCCTCCCTTAAGGATAGATCCTCAGGACTAACAGTGCGAGTAACAGTTGCTAACTCACTCATCTTCCCAAATGCTGTGGTTCCCCGCACATGCAATATCCTTCTCACCAGCATTCATGTCCTCAATACGCGCGCTCATCCAGGGCTGGCTGTAACCTGGAATCCAGCCACCAGTAATGGTGGAAACACTTTTTGGCCCACGCTCCACTAGAGGCAAGAACCTAATGAACTTTGATGTCCACACCAACTGAATACTGGGGACCTGGATAAAGGAAGTCCTTTCTCCAGACTACCGCAACAACATTGGTCCAGAGCAGCGAGGGCCAACTTTGCACATGTGCTAAAGGTATCCAATCCACACAACCCATCAAGCCTGCTCACACACCTCACAAACCACCCCATCGCAGTGGGACCTCACAGAACTCCCCCACACAACAAACAACTCCTCCGCACAATTAGCCAAATGGGGTGGACCGTCACTATCACAGGAACAAATCAGGGGAGTGACATACCCTGAGCCTAATTTACGCTAAAGAACCCAGAGGACAACTCCCAGAGGGACACTCATGATGGGACCCTGGACATTGCAAGAATAGACTACCTGGATGCTCAAGACATCCCATATGACCTCACACAGCAGAAGGCAATATGGAGGCTGACACAACATCCGCTCCTTCCGCCAAGGGTAAGAGATAATACCTGGCGCTGCCTTAGAAGAACATACAGGACTGCAGTTCACACCAACTCTCTCCATGTGGAGTGCGCAGTGTGTGGAGGGGAAGGCACCCTACACCACTGCCTTGAAGCATGTCCCTCATCAAGGGCTATATGGCGGGAAGTTGCGTGCCTGCTGGTATCCAGAATAATAAAGAACTTTTCATCTCAAGGAGCCTCCTCATGCTCCAGATCAAGTCCCCAATACCACCTACCCTCAGCTCCCTAATAGTATCCATCGCAATGTGGACAATCCACACCATTACTTTGGATGTTTTCAGGGGTACCATACCAACCATCCGTGGGACAATAAATAGATTCCACGTTCACCTACTGGAACACGTCCAAGCCTGGCTTTATGGATACATGAAGCTGAGGCAGCAAAGGCTCATAGAGTCATGGTTCCCAGTATGGTTCCTACACATGGACCCCTTCCTACACACCTGCTCCATAACAGGGGAATCCTCCTTGGAGTAGAGTACCCAACACCCCCCACAAACCTGGCGGTACCAGCTGGCAACAGGGGTAGCTCATCTACTCTGGGGTGCCTAATTCAATCCCACTTCGCCTTCCCTCTCCCCTATATTTTTTGTTATTGCTTGTCCCCTGGTCAACTTGCCTCAGTTATATAAGTTTACATTTATTGGTAAACCCATAAACGACTAAAAGAAATTATATGATAGACTTCAGGTTTATTAACTTTTTTTGGAAATAGTATTTTTATACTTATATTGTTTGAAATATTAATTTCCTTATTACACATTTTAACTTAGATTTGAAATTGCCCATTTTCACATAGTTACCAAATATCAATTGAAAGTAAATCTTATTTACTCTCAGTTGGCTTTAATAATCGTAACTTTATACCATTGGTGATGCCAATTACTGTTTTATTGTGCGCATTTTCCAACAGTATTTTTATATATAGAAAATGATTTAGGTTGGATAGTCATCACATAAATTTTTATAAATAGATCAATGAGGCTGAGGCACTGATCAATAAGAGGTATTCAGAGAAACTTCTAAAGCTTTATAAAACTTGTTTTGACAGTAATATGACTTATTTAAGCGATGCAACCTGCTATTGAAGAGTACGATATTTCATTACTATACATGGCCTCTTGCTTGTAAAGTTAAATTTTCTGGGCTGAATAGGCGTTAGAATACGCCTTTTCTGAAGTCATCCTTGAAGATTATAATTTTGATGGAGATGAAAGCCATTTAAGTGGAGATGGTAACAGAAAGTGTTAACCAAAAGTTTATAGTTCCTTTTAGGTAATACATTTTGGCAATGAATACCATTTAGATGGAGCTGGCAACATCAAGTTGGCCATTAGGCCTATATAGATTCCTAACGTTGATCCCCATTACTTTTAAATAAAAAAATAGACTATTTAGTTTAATTATTATATCCTGATTCTTTTAAATAGTGAAATATTTTTACCCTTGACTATTTTTAAAGTTTCACTGAGTGAAGTGTATATTAAATTTTTTGTAAGAAGATATCTGATGAGGTTGATAATAATTAAAAAGTAAACTCAACTAGGCTAATTGTCATCATAAGCTAGAACTTCTTTATCAGATTACTCAACTGAACCTATTTATTAAACTTTTTAAATGTTACACTTATTTGCTTAATGTCTAGAAATTACATTGCAAATAATACTGAAGAAGTAAGACGATTATACTCACTACTTTTTACTAATCACTATATTATCATGGTAACCAACCAGTAAATTGTGTAGTTTGTCCTTTCATGGGCTAATTGAGATTAAATAGTTAATCTGAGGTCTTTAAGCTCATATATATCTCCAATGAGATAGATATATATATAAGTCGCCAATATAAACATCATTGAAAGACATCAAAGTTATACAATTATTCTAGGAACTTAAGTTCTAAACATTTTTAAAAGATTTTTACAGCACATTGAAAACTAAGTGTAATGATCAATTGAACTATCAATCCATCCTTGTGATTATATTGCTAAATGGTACCACCATAAAAGCACTATAACACATTATTTACATAGTTTATACGTTATCTACTCTATATATATATCTAAAATTAATCTAAATTGCTAATTATAATCATAATACCTGTTCAGTAGGAAAATTAACTAACCATTTAAATTGAGAGATGTAAATATTGTACAAACTTCTTAAAGGATCTTAATAGTTTACCTCACACTCAAAGTCAGAACAGTTTAGTTAAAAAGTATAGTATCAGAGTACTATGAAATTTGTAAAATAATACTAACATATGCCTTTTGCACTATCTACCTCAATCAGGTTTATCTTACTATTTTACTTGTTTCTTTATTAGATCTTTTTACCATTGGTAATTAATTTTATTTATATCAATAAAGCTACTTTCTTAAGTATTTTTACCTGTCTATACACGTTTCATTATAACTTGTTTAAAGTTAACTGTTTTCATAAATTATCTCGATAAAAATAACTTAATCTTAAGCTGTAAGATTTTAAAACCGCATGGTTTTCACTAGTGCACAGGGTTGCATAACTTCTTACTCTGTAATTAAATATGTTCTTGCTAGTTTTATGAAGATAACTAGCTTAGTTGAGGTTTGATTAATGGGTGGATTTAGCCGTACTATGGTGGATAAGTATATGACATGTGACTTTGGCCTCACTCTGGCAATAATTAAAGATTCAAATGACTTTGGACTCACTATGACTATTGACACCTAGACAAGAACTCTCTTCAACAAGAAGCAGACAAATTACAAGATATAATAGAATATAATATATAGGTTTAAGGTTTTTATTATTAAAATTAAGGAAAGTTTACAGGTGATAGTAATGGAGGACATGTTCTAAGGGTAGTTGTGGCAACCACAAAGATCTCAGCATGCCTAGCTGACAAAAATGGGTATTGGTTAGTTTTCAGGAAAGACTTCATCTGATATTCACAATGAATGGTAATGTTAAATCACCATTTGAATCAGCCAACATGTCAGCTACTAAGCCTGATTTCCAATGAGTAATTGCTCATTTCAAGCCGACTTATTTAAATCCACATTGTCAGCAACAATCTCTGACAAAATAGTAATCACAATAATCATTCTATAATCCTCTTAAAATTACAATTAACCATTTAGTCATTTATTACAAAATATCTAACATAATTAAATTGTCATTTTAAACCTTATTTAATAAGATAAGCTGAAATTTATGAACCAATAATATAAAAAATAGTTTAATAAAACCAAGCTGGATAATGTGGTCATATAAAATTCCCAACACATCCCTGCTTGATTTGCTTATCCGCTTTTAATCTCCTTCTCTTCCAATACTACCTCATATAAGCGATATTTGTTTGGTTTGTCCAAAAAGGATGCCACCCTTTTCTGAACAATGTCACAAACCACCTAAAGAAGTATCCTTTCCAGTATCGCCAGAACTAGCGCTCCAAGTCAAATGGATTTCGAAAATTCAACCTTAGTCCTATCAGCAAAGGAACCTATACCAGAAGAGGGATCAGGGCTGGATGTCTCTTCAGTTAATTTACACTAATGAGTTCCACATTCTCCTTTTATCAAGCTTGATATTGAGTCATTACTGGACTCAGTTCCATCTGTACTAAATCCAGAAATAGCTTTAAGCCAAATGAAGCAATTTTACCAATTTGGACCTGTCATTCCTCTTTGAGTCAGATCTACACCCAGAGTTTATACTTCTCTCAGGCAGTATTATCAAACAACAATTTTATCTAATGAGATGCACTTGGTATCAATGAGCATGTCTAATTTCTATAAAAAAACTTTGGGAAGGTAAACCAATGCACTTAACATTTATTTCACATCTTGTGATTTTGATCACCTACTCATTTCAGATACAATAGCATATGCACTCCAGTTTTCAGGAGAAGTAATTTGCATATGGGCTGCCCAACTCCCTGCATCACTAAACTTACACTGATCCTTCTCCCTTCTGCTTCCAGGAGGCATGAAGCCGCCACCTCCAAGATGTAGTTCATTGCTTGAATGACTACTTAGCAGGTGGGATAATTTGGAAGTATCTTCCCCTAATGGCAATAATTGGGGGTATGGTTTGACAGCCACCTGTGCATCTTCCTTATATGTTATTCACCCATATGGTGAGTGTACACAACGAAGCTCATTGCCAAGTACACTAGACACAACTTTGTGGCACCTGTGCCATATAGAGATTGCATGGACTTATTTGCTAATTTCATTTTCTTGCATTATTGTTTCCCCTGCAATCTGGGTTTCTCATCTTGCTAATTTGGATGTCCCAAACACGCTCCCAATCCTAGCATATTCTTAGAATTCTCCTTGAGTCCAAAAGAGTGTGGTTTCATCTTGCTCTATTCCTTGCCATTTTCTAATACTGGATTGACTTTAGCGGCCATTTACATAATATTGTTGTTCAACCTCACTCCACCCAGAGGCGTCAAGGAACACTTGCACCTCACAATCTGAGGCTAATGAGTAAAAAAAAGAAATAGAAATTAATATTGCATATTTTCTTTTTCGCATAAATATAATAGTTAATTTTTTTGCCAAAATTTATTTTTATCATTTTTAGGCCTCTTAGATTATTTTATTTTTTTATCATTTATTCCATTTTTAGGGACCTACTATGTACTCTACTAATCACACGATCATCAGAAACTTTTTGATCACATAGGCATCATTTGCTATTTCATAATAATCTCAAATGGTCCTGTAATGCATCTAGCTTATTTTGGTGACTGAACCCATGTGTATCACAATATGATACTTGTTCTCCAACAGAAAATCACTTAGTCAAGAGTATATCTTGTTATTGGTCTTCTTGGCCTAACATTCTTCCTTTTTTCTATCATATCGCAGGATTGAGACTGAAAATCAACTATTATGTTTGCAAGTCAATACATGTATTTGTCCGTGCTCATCCCTGGAGTCGTTCCACCGCTGGACTAAAATTTTGTTACAATGCACTTTGACCATACAACAATTTGAATGGCGTTTTTCCCATCGCCAAATAAAAAACTGATATAATACATGAAGGTCACCAAACTTAAATAAGACGCCCATAATGACGCCTTACCTGAGATCATTTTCCTTAGTGTAGCGGGAAGTGTCCCATTGACTCATTTGACTACTCCATTTGTTTCAGACAATATGACGCATAAACCAACCATTTGATCCCCATAAGGCCATTCAGGTGGAGAATTAAAAATGAGTTGAAATGCATTCCATTGTCGCTCAGCAATACCTGGTGACACAAATTTTCATACCACCTGCTCCAGGATAAATTTGCGGTACTTATTGCATCAGATCAGCGTAATGCTCAGGTTTCAACCCATCTCATAAGGTGGTCAATTGCTACTATGATGTAATGTACTTCACCCATGCTCACATCCAATTGTCCCATAACGTCAATTGAGACCATGCGCCATTCAAATCCTGGCTTAATCAATTGGTAACCCATTACGTTTTTATGCAGCTTGGGAAGCTGGCACTCCATGAAACTGGAAAAAATTAGTAACATTTTAACTTAGGAGCTTCCAATAGTAGTATTTTCTAATGTGTTTGAGCATCTTCTTTAATCCTTTATGACTGAAAACATTGTGTGCAGCTCAAAACATTTTGTCCATTCTAAAGGTTTTGGAAACAAAAGCTGCTTGTCATATGTTATTTTGAATGATTGATCATTATCCTATTCTTCCTTTTCATTGCCTTTTTCAACACTGTCTGAATTTTATATGGTTCTTCTTGCAGCTCTCATTGGACCATTTAACCAAATAGGTCATCAGCACATTCTTGCACAGCAAGAACAGCTGGTAACTTCAATAACTCATTGTCATTCTGATGCTTGCCTCCTGCCTGATTCTCTATCTCAAAGTCATAAGCCTGAAACCTCAAAGAACATTATGACAATCTTCCCTCTGGTTCTTTGAGATTGTGAAGCCACCAGAGAGAAGCATAGTCAGTTACAACCTTAAAATGGTTTCTTTGGATTTAGAAACAAAACTTTTTTGCAGGCTAAATAACTGCAAGACATCTCACTCTAAGGCCGTGTAGTTCCTTTCAGCCTTTGATAGAGATCAGCTGACTTATCCTACAGGGTGTTCATCTCCATTCTAGTCAACCTGAATTAACGACTCCTATTGCCATCAGCAACACATCCAATTGCATAATGAATGGTTTTAAAAATTTAAGTGCTTCAAGGTCAGACTCAACGTCAAATAGCTCCTCAGTTCATTGAATGCAGCTTGAGCTTCATCATTCCATGCAAAATTCATTCTTTTGATCTTTTAACAGATGAAAAGCGGATTAGCCTTTTTGGTGAAATCCTTAATCAATTGGTGATAATAGCTGACCATTCCAAGGAAAACTTAATATATTGAACACTCCTAGGGACCGAAATCTAGTCAATCACTTCCATCTTCTGGATTTGAGGCCTAAGACCCTCAGCGTTAATCAAAAACCCTAAGTATTCCAATTGCTCCCTAAAGAAAGGCATTTTCTTGGTTTAATCTTGAGATTCATGAAGGCTGGTTGTTTTAATACTTCCTCAAGGTGGTTTAGATGATCCGTGGACATTCAGCTAAAAACATTAAAATCATCCAGATAGACAAGGACACAAGACAACTTCATATTCAACAAAATTATGTCTATTTCCCGCTGGAGCGTCATGGGGCGTTACACAAGCCTTGAGGCATCCTCGTCAGCTGGTACAACCCCAGTGCCATAATAATGGCATACTTCTCTTGATCCTCTGGAGGCATAACTATCTGCTAATAACTGGAGATCAGATCTATGGAGGAGAAAAACTAGGCTCCTTATAATTGATCCAGTGCAAAGTCAATTCTAGGCGGGGATAAAATTCCTTTTTGATTTTTTTTCAACTGACAGTAATCAATCATGACTCAATTTGATCTGTTTTTCCTACCTAACAATCAGTATAGGACTTGTCCATGGGCTGGACAATGGTACAAGAATTTGGTGCTCTAAGAGCTTCTCATTTCTTTCAAATCAACTACCACTGCTACCCTAGACCTCTGGATATTTCTCAGTTGAAATGGTCCAGCATCTCCAGTATCAACACAAAGCAAAAAATCCTTTACACACCCAAGGTCATGGTTGCCTTTCACTAAATTAATTTATCATTTCAAAAAAGGCCAGAACTTTGTACTTCTGACCCTCTGTAAACCAGCTAACTGATTTTTTCAATAAAGTGTGAATATTCACATCAGTATTCTTTTGTAGTCTAAATTATCTAAATTTCTGGACTCATGGAAGGGACAAATCTCTGATACCAGTTTCAACTGGACAAAAGAGACTAATTGTTTCCATTTGATTATAATCAGAGTATTTCCCAGATTAAATAAAAGAAATCCTATCTCCTCATGACTGAGGACTAAAATCCTTGATGCTATCCAAGGCTCAATCCCTGTTTGCTGCCAAGGAGCTTCAACTTCCACACATATATGTTGTTGGGACCAAGGGGTTTATACCACTTGTCCCTCGTTTAAATTATTGGACATGAAACCCAAAGATCCTGGGTGCTGGATTATATGTATTTGCTTTCCTTAGCTAGAAAGTCTTTTCTCAGGTTAACGTCCCTAGAGTCATAGATCCTAAATATTATTTTTCTCTATTTAAATAGAGCAGGCAAATTTTAACTTAATGGGGCAAAGGAGAAAGTAATATTTATTTTGCTTAGACTCAAAACTAAATTGTAGTTCCAGGAGGTTTTCTTGGTGAATCTCCAAGTGAGACAAGCCAAGATATATAATTGTTACCAATAGCGGATTTCTTTAGCAGGATGCTCATTTCAATAAATAGGGTTCACTCGCTGCATGGATTGGGTTTAAACCCCAATATTTGGAAGCTTTGGGGGAATAATAGTCATTTTTATGAGTTGGGGTTGACCCCTGATGTTAAAAAGCTGTGAGCTTTGTTGGGGATTACTCCCAATAACTTCATCAGATTGGGATCAATTCCCTTCAGCCAGCATATCTGAATCAATACTTTGGGTAGGATCCCAACAACGCCCTCTTCTAGATCTTGGCGTAGATGGAAAAAGGATGGAGAAATTGACTATATATGGTGTTTAGTACAGTACACTAACAGCCTCTACAATTGAGTGTTTGTTGCCCGCTTATAATGACTTTGTAGGTCCCCAACTAGTTGGTGCCCAATATTTTATTATGATCTCCTAGATGATGGTGGTAGAAAAGGACTAGGTCAGCCAATTGAGATGTGTGCAGAGGTTCATGTTTGTCATTAACCGACTTTTTTCCCTACTGGTTGTAGCAGATGAGTTCTCAGAAGCTAGAGCCTGTAGTCAGATGAATTCATTAGCATTACTTTGCATAGTAACTTCAGGGGCATCAGATAAAGCTTGAGCTAACATGTCCTGCACTTTAGAAGGCAACTGTGAATTGCTTACATACAAAGCCTGGAAGGTTGATTCTTTAATTATTCGATGATAGCTTATTATATAGGCCATAATCGCACTTGGCATATTGGGGCCATTGAAGAGGGTTGGTTGTGGCCATTTTCCAGAGGGTGGAAGTTAAGAACCATTCGTCCACTCAGCCATTCCTTTGGTTTCAGAATATGGAATGGAAAATACCTGAGTGAATCTCATCAGTTCAGATAAATCATTCACCAGAGATGATTGGAAATTTTGCACTTTTTATTGGAGAGAATTATGTTAGGGTACCCATTCTAGGTGATAATCCATTTATATATGAAGATGGTGGTAGCTTATTCCAAGGCTGATGGTAGCAACACAGCTTTGATTCACTTAGTTAAATGAATTATGGCTAGAAGGAGGAACGTATGACCATTAGAGACTTGAGTGAGTGGTCCCACAACATTGTTGTTAATAATATGGCAGGGTTCACAAGGTGAAACCACTGGATGTTGAGATTGGGTATTGGGTCAAGATTGACTTTTACATACCAGGCAGGACTCTAATATATCTTGGATTGAAACAAGCATTCCTCTCTAGTAGCAATGAGGCTTGAGCTACTGGTAATTTTTCCAAATTCGCCCATGGCCAAATTGCAGATGTCCCTCCAATATGACATCAGTTTGAGCCAAAGGTCGTACATAGGGCAACCATTTTTGGTAAATGAGTTTGTACAGTTGGCCTTTTTTGACTTAAAAATTGCTAATCTTTTTGCCAATCCTTTATGATGGGTCGGTGATATGTCTTTCCATAATTATGATTGAGTTATGAGGTCTTAGAGGCGATCCTCTTTAGGGTCAGTTAAAGTTAATATGTGAAGCTGGTATAGGCAATTCGCATTTTGGTATCAGCCCTGGTTGATGAATAATGAGAATTCGAACTTTGAAGTTTTAACGCCCATCTGGGCTAACCTCCCATCTGGGTCCTTCATTTGCTGTAGCCATCGTAAGGAAGCATGATCAGTGATTATGGTAAAATGTTTCACATATAAATAAGGTTAGAAATGATTAATAGCCAGTAGAACTTCCAAGCATTTGCGTTTTGTAACGCTATAGTTGCGTTCAGCTCTTGTTAGAGCTTTGCTATAATAGTCAATAAAATGGTCTACTTAGTTCTCATCATGCTGTGATAGTATGGATCTGATGGCTATATCGCTAGCATTGGTAAAGAGGAGAAAAGGTTTGTCAAATTTAAGATTTATAAGTACTGGAGAGTGGGAGAGAGACGCATAGCAGGTCAAAGGCCTGCTGTTATTCTTTCCACTGAAAGGGTATACCTTTCTTCAGTAAATATACTAGAGGCTCAGAGGATTCACAAAGTGGGGAATAAACTAGCAATAAAATCCCACCATCCCCAGAAACTTGTACATCTCATAGGGATTTAAGGGGCCATTTTATAAAATGGCCAAGATTTTGTTGTCCATAGTAGATATTCTGGCTTTCCCTATTTTATAGCCTAAAAATCATTTTATTATAAAAGAAGGAGTATTTGACAGCTTTAGTCATAGCAAAGGTTGCCGTAACCACTGAAGACTTGCCTGAGATGATCAATGTGTTTGGTAAAGGTTCTCAAAAAATGGTAATATAGTCAATATAAAATAACTCACATGAACTTTTTAAATCACCTAAAAACCTGTCCATGGCTCGTTGGAAGGTAGAAGGAGCGTTAGATAACCCCTGCGACATTCAAGTGAGCTTGAAAAAAACTTCACTTAAGGTGAAAGCACATTTTAGCTGATCCTCCAACAATAAATTGAATTTCCAGTACCCGCTGGTAAGATCCATAGCCAAAAATAGTGAGAACCTAACATCAAGCATAAGGATCATCTATATGCGGCAATGGATAGCTATCTTTTCTTGTGATTGAATTGTTGCGGCGATAATCCATTACAACACTGTGGCCACCATCCTTTTTCCAAATTAATAAGATTGGGGAAGCCCACGGGCTTTTATAAGGCATGAGTAACCAAGCTTCTAACTGTTGCCGTAGTTCTGAGGCCACTTAAGCTTCCTTGACTTTAAATTTTCTGTATGGCAGAGATTTGAATGGAGGGTGATCCTCAGTCTCAATTTGTGAATTACCCTGGACATTTTTCCATAACCACTTGGTCCCAGGAAAGTTTATCACAATACTCCATGAGGAAGTCTTCACCTTTTTGGCGTTTGTTAGGCTAATATTCTCTCCAATTCTACTTTCTTTCAGAGCTATGGGGTAGGGTATAATCCTAAATCATGTAAAGAGCCAAAACAACTCATGTATGGGATATTTTCAAGTGGTATGGTTTTACATAAGCAATTGGGGCATACCAAGGGACTTGGAGGGTTTGATCCGTTAGAACTAATAAAATAGATATAGATTTCCTGTAAGAAAATCAAAAATCCCCGGACAGGTCAACGCTCCTTTGATAGACAGGGTGGGTTTCCTCTTAGCTCCAAAACTTGATTAAGAGGGGTGAAGATCTTAATCCCCATATCTAAAATGAGTTGGGAGCCAGAGGGTATTGTAATCAGATGGAACATACAGAGAGATCCCATCTTTGGCGTCTACCACCTCAGGGGGTAGCTTATTTTTCCTTAAAGTCCTAATAATCAACTATTCAAATAAAGGACGTATATTCTAGGTGGAATGTTTTTGAGGATCCTTAACTTTTGACTGGGAGGTCAAGTATTAATGGGACCCAATACCCAAAAATCATGAGGTACCTTTCCTTATAGTTGATAATACTGTTAAACTCCCACATCTTTTGGACCCCAATAAGCAAACCTTAGTTATCATTTTCCTAACGCAATAGTGAGGACAGTAGTAAGATGTTTCTTAAACTATAGGCGAGACAGAATAAGCCCCAATTGCCTTGAGACTGAACACCTGTCATTACATACTCAGCCTTTTGAATCAAGTCTTGGTCCATTTTTATGTTCTGGATAAGTCAAGAATATATAATGTTAACAGTTGAACCAGTAACAAATATTGCCAGGACCTTGAACTTGTGAATGACTACCTCTACCCAAAAATGATCTGAACTGAGGATTAATGGCTATTAAACTTTCATGTGGATCTTTGTAGCAAATCACACGGAGCATTTTGCTACGGCCAAGTTTGGGACTGCTCAATGCTTTTAAAGGTTTTATCTGCCAGCGCTTGGCTTTCCATAGAGGAACTGACCTCTAATATATCTTTAGGCAGCTACCCAATAGAAAATTAAAAAAAGCTCATGATCTTTATTCCTTTGGATAGGAAGGAGTATATTAAATTCTGCTGGGGCATCTAACACAAAGCATCCCAAGGTGCTTGGGATAGAACTAGTGCTAGAACAAGAGACTTGAGGCACTTGAGTGTCGTCAATATAGGGAGCCTCCTGCCCTATACTGACTAATCTTTTTGCTGACCTACATAGAAAAATGTGACAAGTGTTTAAGGTATGTTCGTTTCTCTTGCAAAATGTACAGTATATTTTTGGGGGTAGGCGATTTTGGGGGTGTAACCGCTAGCACTTGGGGCTGAGGATTGTTATTACTAAAACGAGTATGCTCAGTAGATTTGAGTCAGTCGTCTGGAATCATAAAAAAATCTTCTTTCATATGGAGGAGAGGCGTCCAGTTAGAATTCTCCGCTTTAAGATAAAGTAGAATATTAGACATATTTTAAAAGAAAAAACAAAGCAGTGATAGCATCATCTAAAGTAAGACGCTTTCCTGTGACCAAAGTTTGAGCCTCAATGTAAAAACGGTGAATGAACTCAGTAATGGTTTCTCCACAATTCAGGCTTTTACATATAAAAGTTTTCTTGTGGTTGGGTAGTTGGTCGCTCCTGAATTCCCAAAGCAAGCCAGCCTTGGCGTCATTCCAAGTCTGGAAAAGCATTAGATGAGGTACCATAATGTCTTGAGCTATGTGATTAAGACATTTAGTTAAGTGTTTGAGCCGTAGGGTGTTGGTGGCTTCCTCCATAGCACTTTCATAACAAAATAAGAAAGAGAAGATGCTCCCTTCGCCTGGGACATAATTCTCTTTGAACGAATGTTGAATGTGCCACTGGGGGTTAATGGCCAAACAATGTGGACTGACACCAGGGGGATGTTTTCACCAAAAGAGGAACTGATATTGCTGGAAGCTTAGTAAGGATAAGGGCGTTCACTTATTTTTTTGTAAGGCGTTGATATCTTCAATTACTGAATACGCCTGACATGGGCAACATGAAGGGCTGATTTATGGCAATAAGAGAAAGTAACTGCTAATTTTCGCTTTTAAGCTTGTTAGTTACATCTCAAAGCTTGAGTTGGTTTTGCTCATGGGGATAATACTTTGCTCAATCCAACATATCATAGCGGGCAATTTGGCCAAAATCTTAAAGCATTCCATATCTGAAGAGGAATCTAACGTTTAATTGTTCATAGTAATAAAAGTTGCACTGCAAACTCAGGGTAAACTTGGCAGGGAGCACAAGATTAGTTAGGACCAAGGGTTTTTGACCACTTGTCCCTTTTTTGGATTATGGGACAGAAAACCTAAAGATCCTGTGTGCTGGATTATATTTATTTGCTTCTTTAGCTTGTAAGTCTTTTATCAGGTTATGTCCCTGGAGTCATAAATCCTAACTATTATTTTTCCCTAAATAAATTAGAGAAGACCAATTTTAATTTAAAGTGGAAAAAGAGAGAGTAATCTATACTTTGCTCAGACTCAAAATTATTTGGGAGTTCTAGGAGGTATACTTGGTAAATTCCAAGAGTATTAAGTCAAGATCTATATTTGTTACCAATCAAGGATTTCTGCGGTAGGATGCTCAGTTTGGTCAAAAGGTTTCACAGAATTAATGGATTGGGTTTGAACCCCAAGATTTGGAAGCTTCAGGGGAGTTATAATCAACTGCATGAGTTGGAGTTGATTCCCAATGATGAAATGCTGTGCTTTTCATTAAGGATTGATTCCAATAATTTCGTCAGATTGGGACTGATTACTTTTGGCTAACACGCCTGAATCTTCACTTTGGGTAGGAACCTGTCAGCTATTTTAAGATCCTTAAAGTCAGTCTGGTTTCCAATATTTGATGCATTTACAGCTGAATTATGACATCCTCCTTAGTGGATCAGGATTCCACGATTTTTGTTAGGCATTTGGGTAGCTTCAGGATTTTATACAACAAATTTGTAACCAACAGATAATATTTCATATATTGGAAAATCACATTTCCGGCAACAGTGGCTCTGCTGGTTAGCAGGCCAGCCAGTATGAAGACTGGCTGACCCTTACCTTTTTTCCTTAGATGATGGGGCCAGCAGCGCCGGCTGACCCCTTGGTATGTCACCCAAACCATTTGGGGATCCCCCCAGCCTAAACCAAATCCACAAGAATAAACATTTACTTACCTTAAATGAGAGTTTAGGAAAATTAGAGATGTTTATTGAGAGGGTAGCTCCAGTTATTTAGATCTTCAAAAGGGCTACTATGCCCACACCCAACCTATTGACTCATTGCTGGACCATCCATCCAACCAATCACACACTCTCTCGCTCTTGCTGCACTTCTCTCTTCCATGGCATTGACCCTCTCACCTTATCCATCCCAATTTATGAATTAGTTTTAGCTCATCCTTGGCCTTGAGTTGCTGGTTAGCCAGATAAGCGATTGATATAAATAAATAATCAAATTTGGATTTGCCCTTTGAGTTGAAACTATGCACTGGATACTACTTTAGTTACTTGGTAAATTTGGAATTCTTAGATTCTCACCAACAGTACATTTTGACTCTTTGTAGTCCATCATTTGAGAATCTCCTTTCTCAGGTGATAGTTATATTATTATGTATTAAGCGCCAGAAACATCCTTGGCCACCTCAAACTCATAATCATCAGGTTCTTCTGACATTTACTAACTCAATATAAATAAATCATCCTTGGCTATTAGTCGCCAGTAAACTAAATACCAATTTTGGACCATCAATTGGCCCCACTTAGTCCTAATTTCCAACTTGGCGGAATATGGATTCAGTTTAACCCAATTTGAGGAGCAGCTCACAACACAATCATTGAAACATACAAATTTCAGTCAATAATCCATTCCACCGGGATTTCCTATTTCATCCCAAATAACGATTAATCACTGGAGGAATCCAACTGGTTAGTTTTCTAACATCATCCTTTTATACAAATTGATGAAATTATTCCCCTTATTGAGGGGCGCCTTCCCTTCTCAATGATAAAACAGCGGCAACTTATGCCTCAGAATCATCAAAATATCTTCCTCAAAGTCACATTTGACCCCATACTTCTGCATGAAGTCATTTCCAATGAGGATATTGTAATTTTGATGGCCATGAAAATCATAGGCATTGATTTGTCCAAGGATCCAAATCTTAGTGGTAGAGCGCTATAGGCTTACAAAAAGTTGTAGAGTCAGGGCTGGCTGTCCCGTACTGCTTCCTATGCTCTAGATCCAGTTTTGCTTCTATCTCTTAACTAATTTGGTCATGACTATATTAATTGATGCTTCACTATCAATTATTGCCCTGATGGGGACTAAGTTTGCCAAAATTATCCATATATGTGCACCTAGAAAGTTAATATAAGCTGTTGTTTACTGAATATATAACAGATATGTTCGCTGAATCTAGGGTATGAATCAATTGAGCTGATATATCGGGGAACATCTCTCTAATGGTACAAAACAGAATCAATATGTTGACTTTGTCTACTATGGCATACACTAGGCCGGTTTCATTTTTGGAAATTTGGACCTTCTCCACTAATTGTTTGGCGTACGGCTGAATACCTCCTTTACAATTTCAGGGGCAATCCTTTGATTTGATCTAAATATTGCGTTTACATCCTAGTAAACTAATTGATGAAGGTGATTTAACTCAGGCTCATATACAAATAGTTCCAACTTGTCCAATTCATATGATTTATTTATAAAAAATTGTTTGCCTGTGGTTCTAGACTGTATCTTGTCTAGACAGCATGGTTTTCCCCAACACTTTTGAAGTTTCTTATTTCTATTTTGGCTGTATAAGGTTGACCTGATCCTTCAGTTTTGACTTTTCACTATTATTGGAGAATGTCCAGGTTTACACTTATTACAAGCAACAAAGCTTATTAGGGCCTAGCGTTTCATACTGCCTATCTTGATTCCCATGATTGTTGTATTATCTAAATTTGTTGAGGAATCTTACTGAACCCTTTATTGCTTAACTGGTTGTTAGTTTGTATGTACAATTTGGTAAATCAAACGTTGTTGACAGGACCTTTAGATATTATACCATTTGGAAAATAGTTTATTTTCTAGTAAGAGTTGATGCCATCTTTTAATTCAAGTTTCGTTGAGGGTCAAAACGTTCTAAATTGCAATAATTCCACCAAAATTGTTCATCAAAATTAACTCCACTGAGAATCTGCGCTTCATCATTAAAAATGATTGCAAATGCACCCACTGTATCATCTTTCTTAATATGGATTCCCAAGAATTCTAGCTTCAAAGCTGACATCTTATCTGCGCTCCCAAATGCCTTTAAAATCACCTCTTTTTGCCTCCTTATAGCTCCAGTTTTCCCGCAAAGGTAAGGCTAAACTAGATTTTGGTATGAGGTATTGATTATATTTATGACGGTGTTAGCTTACTGACAGTCACTGTAACCATAAATCATCATATTGAACAATCAGAAGAATGCAGACGCATTATCCCAATGGAAAATGGGCAACTTAGGAGTGCTCTTAAGTATTTTGCACAATGATTGGTGCAGTGTTTTTAATTTGTGTTAGATACTGGTGGTTGACTCAAAAATAAACCTTTGACAACCATCAGATCATGTCTATTATCCTTTCAACGCTTGAGTTAGCGCCTATTGCAATTATACAACTTGGGCCAGTTATCTCAATGACAATTCAATCGAGTAATTTATCAGGTGCTTGGCCCAAATATGCTTACATATTATGGCCAATTACGATGCATCAAATCTTGGCAATTGGTCCCAATTATCAAAATACAAACCATTCAATCTTATATGAAATAATTTGGGGATGACCTGAAGTTACGTTTATAAGTCTCATGGACAATCAAATGAATGAACAACGTTATCAATTTTCCGCCTGAAGGCAAAATTTGTATGTCAATACTTGTAATTGGCATGATAGCACTTATGTGGACTGCGCAAAGGGGGTTACTTAAGGCTATTGAGGAAGAGGCCTGCTGACGTCCCAATTAGAGGTGCGACATTTACTTCAATTGAGGCCAAAATTTCACATAAGGTGTGTCTCATCAGCAGTATGACGAAACTGAGTCTTTGAAGATCTTGGGACAACTTTGCATGCTTTTATTGCTTTTTGTACCTGAAATCCTCCCAATTTTGAGAGTATTTTGCCACCAATGAACCTAAGAAAGGTTTCAGTTTTAGGCCAAACTGAGTGGCAAAATAGCTGTTGAAATTTTGTGTTGGATGTGGCCAGGAGATGCCCTAGAGGTATAAATACTGGCGCCAGGCCTAATGACCAATATCAAATAAATAGCTTAAATAAAAGTAATGTTTATTTTATTCCTTTTCTGGTTTTTTATCCCAAGTACCAACCTTAGAGAATTGTTGACAAACTAGAAGGATTAAATCCTCAGTTTGTATATAATCCTGCCTTGGACAGAGTTCCTGATTACAAAGGAAAAATTACACCCAAAATTGGCCAGAAGAGTCAAGGTGAATTTAATAGGCCTAGTGAGATAATAGACAGTTTGAATCCCGTAAACTACAGGCACTATTGAGGATCAGCTATCAGAACTTCAGCCCAAATAGACGTGCAGGATAATCATTTCCAAGTGAGCGATCCTCTGATTTTGACAATTGAAATTCAAACGGATGCTGGAATCACTTCAGGTTTTTCTTCCATAAGTGCTGCAATGGTTAAAGGCATTTACAAACTGATTGGATTTGATGTTGGCGCAAATTTATATTTAATACACGCCAACTCCTCCTCAAACAAATTCTCCTCATGGTACTCATCACAAGAGCAAATAAAAAAGAATTTTAAGGTCATTCAATCATCTAAGGACTTTTTCTACAAAGCCAAGCATTTACAGCTATTTTCCTCTTGCAGAATTATTTTCAAGGCTTCAACTTCATTATAAATAAAGCCTCTCATTTCTGCACATTATATAAATGAGCATATAGATCACGATTCTCCTTTTTGTACAAATAATTGTCATCCAATTTATTTATTTTAAGCTTCAACGAGTCTAATTCATATTGAGTCGCCAATTATAATGTGTCCTTACTGACAGTTTCTAGTTTCTTGAAAAGTATATCAGTCTTGGTACTCATCTCCACTAAGGATTTTAAATTTTCTCTCCTTATCTTTAATGATATCTTTAAAAGCCGGTCTCCCCTTGATTAAATCAAGTATGACATTATAGGTTTTGGTGCTGGCAGCAACCATTGGCTCAGTTGCATCCAGAGCTTATATCAAAATTGTAAATGTGGATTTAGCCAACTAGCAGTGTTTGTCCATATCATGTTTCCACCAATGATTGAATTCAAGCTGACTGATAATCTCTTCAACTATCCCTTGAAGTTTTGAATTCATTTTTGTTATCAGATTCTTGATTTGTGTTTTGACTGATGAACACACTGCAATGTAGAGTCCAAGCTGGTGCAGATCTGTTTAAAGCTGGTATCTAGTTGTGTGTCAATGCTTGTTGTTGTACACTAATTTGTTGAGTAAACGTGACTTTATTGGTGATCACCGCCTGCTATCAGACTTGGATGAATCACATGTCTAGTTAGTCAGATGCACACAATTAGTAACATAATCACCAATGTTACCAATAAATGCAGATATCCCACTAAAGTCAATGTGTTCAGATGGAGAAAAACTTTTAAAATGTCATCTTCACTTTTCCTGATACGTGATGTGGTGATATAATACACAGCTTTGATCAAGATATTGGTGGGCAAAATTTGAAAACCTCTCATCAGGATATCACTTATCCCAAGTAAATTTTCTCAAATTAGCTCCAAAAGTGGTTCCTATATGGTCAAGGCGTTCTTGTTCACTTCATTCATAATAAAAAATATATAGGGGTCCACCAGCATACCCACCTCAAATTAGATATTTCATTAATGACTGCTGATAATCCCGCCATCTTTTTTCTTCTGTGCTCCGTATTAGTAAATTATTTGGCGTTATTGTATTCAGATAAGCTTGACTCAGATCCTGTAGCGTGCACCACGTGTAAAAACCATGGGGTTTTCACTGGTGCACAGGTTCACTTAAGAGCTAAATCTAAAAATAAAAATGAACTTGGTACTTGTATAAAGACAATCAGCTTAGTTGAGCTTTGATTAATGGGTAGTTTCAGCCCTACTATGGCGGGTAAGAATATGAAAAGTGGCTTCAGACTCACTCTGTCAATAATTAAAGATTCAAGTGACTTAATCCTTACTCTGGCTGTTGACACTTAGACAAGAACTCTTTTTGACAAGAAGCAGCTAAACTAGAATATATAATAAAATATAAGGTATAGGTCTAAGGTGTTTATTATTTTTTTGAAATTAAGGGGTATTAATAGGCGATAGTAATGGAGGACATGTATTAAGGATAGATAAGGCAACCACAAAGATCTCAGCATGCCTGCCAATGAAAAGGGATATTGTTCTCATTTTAAGGAAATTTCCGGCTGATTTTCATGTTGAATAGTGTAATTAAATTGCTATTTAAAGCAGTTAACATGTCAGCTATTGAACCTGACGATTTCCCATAAGTAATTGCTCATTTTGAGCCGAATTACTCATATCCACGTTTTTGGAAACAATCCCCAATGAGAATTTTAATCATAATTATCATAGGATATGATCCTTGGTAAATTATGATTAACCATATGGTCAGATATTATCACTGAATAGATGACATAATAAAGTGTCATCTTGAAGATTATTTGGTAATCTAAATTATACGTATGAATTAATAATTATAGAAATAGAGCTATAATACCAAGCTAAATAATGTGGTCATATAAAAAGCTCCCACTAAACCTCTAGAGTTTTTTTGAAGCAAATAATAAGATAACATAATCATGATATGACAATAATAATTAGTTTATTTAAGCCAATTATACATTAAAATGATATCAGTCACTTAAGCTTTTACTAGCATATACTTTATTGGGCCTTATAAACTTATAAATATGGTAAAGCGTCAAATTAAAGCTTTTAGTTTTCTTTTAACTTTGTGCTACATATTATGAGATTAGAAACGAATGTTTTTTATTAATAATGGTTATAATTATAAATCTTTTATATATTGCAGCTATTTTACATAATGCCTAGAATGAAATTTAAGTATCTCATATACATATTGCGCATACTGTAACCTATAATATTGGGAGCCTCCGTTGGTAAGCCAGGCCAACAATATGGCAATTTCTGAAACTTGATTAATTGCCATTATTGAGTTACTCCTTACTGTGAGTTTGCAAGCAGCCAAAGATTAAACATAGCGCATTTAAACAACTTCGCCTCATGGGATAGTTTCGTCAAAAAATTTAGCATTCAAACACCCATCCTTGGCCTTCTAAGTATGGATAGCCTGGCTACTAACTAATTTATGTTACACGGTGCTGGACCTTGCCCAGTCCCTCATCCTTGAAACATGGTCAGGATACTTCCCTTGAAGGGTTCCCTCAAAAATTACTGCATGTAAGTAGTTGAGGAAACAACTTTTTGAAAAAGGTATCTACCCAGGGGATGCTCATACCCCAAGGATTCCCCTTCACTCACCCACAAGGGTAGTACCATATTGTTAAATTTTAATAGTTAATTATTTATAAGCCCTTTGGGAAACTTTATAATTCTAATAGACTACTTTCAATGATGGACCCCTTGATCCTTACTGATTTAATAGTATAATACAATGTATTGGTTTACACAAAAACTGTCTTAATTAGGTCACAAACTTCCCAATTAGTAATGCGACATGTAGCTTTAATATGTCAATTGATGCTAATTCAGGTGCTCATTTGGGTGTAACAAGTTGGTCTTACGGCATTTATTAAGCTGCACTTATCTATCCTCCATCAGTATCATACACTGAGGCGAAAATTATATGTCAATAATAGTAAATAGCATAATATGCACCTAAACATGAACTGCCCAAATAAGAGAACACAGTGATCTCAAGAGGCCTGCTGATGTCCTGATTAGGGGTACGTTTTTTTATTTATTCAAGGATGGCTGACCTGGGGACAGACACATCTTTATGTAGGGAAGAGGAAAACGGAAAACAGAAGAGGGAAGAGAGCGCAAAACAAAGGAACTCAAAAGATATGACTTGGCACACTTGGGTGTGGCTAGGAGTCACAGGTGGTGGATGACTAGACCTTAAGTGGAATGGCAGCTCAGGGGCTAGTAGGGCGTACCGCCTATGAAGACTGTGAGGTTTTCAATGTCATAACGAAGGAGCCATATTGGAATCAAGTTGCCCATCCATTTCTTCCATTTGTGTTGGAGTGATCCAAACAGCCAGGCTTGGAAGTGGTCAGCCAAATGGCTGTGGAACCTGCCGATGGCTTAGTTGAAATTGTGGAGGATCCCGTTGAAAGCGTCGAGGGTAATTGTGTGAATGGACCATATTGCAATACTCACAATAAGAGCCCTTAGCGTCTGGGGGATTGGTGAGGTCATGTTGAGTGCCAGGATATTGCAGGATAGTTGGAATTCAGCTGTTAGTGATTCTTTAAACAAGTGCATTACGTTGGCTCAGATATGCACGGATGGCGGGCACTCTTCCAGGCGGTGTGCTAGTGTGTTGTGTCCGCCGCAGATGGCGCATGTCTTGAATTATGAGAAAGTGTGGTCAGCTGTTCTAAAAGTATGGTGCATGTAGCGCCACACTGTGGAGCACACTTGTGGGGATAAGAGGGGGCAGGTGATGAGGTCCCACACCTACTTTTGGGTTTGCAAGTCATATGGGACGTCTTGGTAGTCAATCCAGGATAGAGGAAAGGATGGTAGTGGGGCAGGCGCGTAAGTCACCATTTGTCCCCTGTGGAGTTGCACGTAACCAGTTGAGGGTGAATGTCTTCGGATTTCTGTGCTAGGTGAAGCTCCAATCCCCTTTTCTTAGGTTGTACAGGATTCGTTTGAAATATCAGTTAGTGTTGTGCGGTCTGGTGGTGATTGGATGTGTTGCAAGGCACTTCATCAGAGTTTCAGGGTTGGAGTGGACCTCAGGTGTAGTGCCCTTGCAAGGTTGGTTTGGGCTGCCTTAGCCCAGTGGGGGGATGGTTAGTTAGGTGCCGTTGTAAGAGCTACCCATGAGCCGAGGATTTGCATTGCTCATTCCATGAAGTTGAGCAGCCCCATACCACCTTTCTTCCGTGGACCGTACATGGTCTCCAGCCTGACAGGTGCGCGGTAACCAGACCATAGCCAGTTCTGCAGGAGCTTGTAGACTGCGTTAGTAAAGTTGGCGGAGAAGGGAGCCGCGTGGGCAGCAAACCATACTTTTGACAAGATCAGGGAGTTGGCTAACACAACTCTTCCGGTTAAACTAGCTTTACTCCTCCACATACATGTCATTCTTTTTGTGATGTTGTCCAAAATGTTGGTTTCGATGGTGTCAAGTGCATATCCACCAGCTTCGAGCCATATGCCCAGATGACGGACTGGGTTGGTGGCGGGGTGGTGTGCAAAGGGTAAACAGTGGTTTTACTGGCTTGGATCATTGTTGTGTGGTTGGTTGGTTTGTGTGGTGGTGGGAGGATGAAGCCCAGTTCAAACTGAATTTGCCCATAGCAATTATCTCTGTTTTCTGTTTTTTCAGCATGGCGTTACTCACTGACTCATACTGGTGAATAATGCGCTCAATCGCCCTGGCATCCCTATTGCCTGAGATTCCAACAACGCAGTCGTCAGCAAAGGCGAGCATTTTGGTTGGTAATTATCCCTCCACCCTGATTCCAGTGAGCTTTGAGTTTACAATGCGGAGGAGAGGGTCAAGGGTAAAATTGTATAGTAGGGGGCTAAGAGGGTCACCTTGTTTGAGGCCCCTTTGGGAAGATGATAGTTTCAGTTAGGAAAACTGGGCCTCTGATTGCAAACCTGGCTGAGCGCGTTAGAAGGAGCGCCCAATTTATAAAACGGGGTGGTAGGTTAAACACCTTTAGACACTGTTCTAGGTAACCCCAGTGCACTCAGTCATATGCTTTCTTTTGGTCCAGGAAAGCGAGGGCTGTGGGGTTAGCTTGGCAGATGTTGGCAATTGTGTGGATGTTATCCCAAATTGAGCGATTTGGGATGAAGCCAAACTGATGGGGGGATAGGGCTTTCTGAGCAATGCAATCCAGATGCTTAGCTAAGATTTTAGTTAGTATTTTGGTGTCAGTATTGGTGAGAGCGATTGGACGCCAGTTGTTTAGGTCTGCCTGGTCTCCTTTTTTAAAGAGTGTGATCACATATGCGTCTTGGCCGCCAGGTAGAAGGGTTGTGTCCTCCAGGCACTTGTTCATAGTTGCCAGTAGTATTGGTGCGATATAGTCAAAATATAATTTTGAAGAATTCATATGGTAGGCCATCAGGCCCAGGGCACTTGTTGCGCGGAGTTGATCTTATTGCCACCATAGTTCATCTTTAGTGATGGGTGCAACAAGGTCTGGTTGATCAGATATAGTGTCAATATTAGCGGATGTTGAAAATTTTCCAATTTCTCTAGGTGATGCGAAATCTGCTGTGTACAGGTCGGTGTAATATTGGTGTAATTCAGTTGATATTTTGGATGGTGTGGACGCCAGTGTGTCATCTGCTCTGTGGACCTGTGTGCAAGTCGCCAAAGTTGAAATTGGTTTAAAACGGTGGAAGAATTGGCCATGTAAGTTTTGCTGGATAGGATGTATTTTGATTTTGTAGCATAATTCGGTGTAGTGCTGGTGTTTTCTAAAGAGGGAGTTTACCTGTGTAGATAGCTGGAACCACAAGCGGCCCCATTGGGGGGCTGTATCACTCGCTAGGTGGGTTGTTTTCTAAGTGCTGAAGCTGTCTGATAGCCTTGTTAATTGTCGCAGACATCGTGGCTGTTTTTCTGGAGTATAGGTGGCAGGCTTTCTTGGATGCTCAAGCCTTGAAAATTTCTCACTCAGCGATAGGGTTCCTGTTGGGGATTCATCTTTTTTGATGTGTTGTTAGCACCATCTCAATCCAAAGTTTAAGCTCCAGAAGATGGATGGTGCTTGGGTGAACTCTGTGCCAGGTTGGTGGCTTTTGGTATTTTTCTGAGGATGATAATGCTATTGAGACCATCCGGTGGTCAAAGAAAAGGATAATTGATGTTGTAAAATATGATACTCGGTGATGGAAGTCTATAGGGGTGAGCATCAGGTCAATCCAGATCATTGAGACCAGCTGGTTGTGGTGGGGCCTCGTCATGTTGGCCAGGGTGGGGGCTTGTTTGGGAATGGTGTTGTATAGGCCCAGCATTGCCTTTAGTATGCATAGTTCAATGTTGCCACGGGGTATAGCCTTAGACTTGGGCTAGAGGTTGGTAATGGTGTTAAGCCAGCAGTTGAAATCTCCCGCAAAAAACTTTGCCTCAGGGAAAGGTTTTGAGAGGATATTGGAGAAAAATTTTTGGCGGTCGTTCAGACCATTTGAGCATACACACACACCATGGAAAAAGTTTCTCCGTTCAACTTGAGATCCACTAGAAGCAGCCATACCTCCAGGTGGGAGGATGTGCTTCTGATATTTACTGGAGGATTATGGTTAGTTTGATTTACCACCCCACAGCGGTACGTCCAAAAGGATTTGGCTAGAAGGATCATGGTTGACCATGACTCCTCCTCCCCCGGTGGACAGTGGGGTTCTTGGACAGCCAAGATGTCTATGGGGATATTGCGCTGGAAAGCCATTTTTTGGCCGGGATGTGGGGGCCTTGGCTCCCACGATGTTGAGCATCCCTATGGTGATTGCAGTAGTCCGCACATAAGGAACGCTGGGTGACCCACTGAGGTCACCCATTTCCTTATTGCAGGTCATACTGCAAGTGTGGGGCCGATTAGCCAGATTGGTTCCAGTGTGTTGGTCAGCGGTCATAGTACTGGTTTTGTTCAATTTCTTCTGGCTCAGATTACTCCGTGGAGTTTGGGTCTGGCATGGGTTGGCTTTGTGCCCCATCAGCAAAAAATTTTCCGCCGCTTGCCTGTGGGTTTGATGGGCAGAAACTAGGTGTCAGGGTAATTGGGCTTTGTGCATGAGTGTTGTTGCATTGTGATTGGCTGAAATGGTCTTCCATATTATGCGCATGAACCATATCATCGCTGATCACATGTGATTGGCTGGGAGGATCCACAGTGGTGCATGTGAATTTGCTCCAGTGTGGTTGGAGGTGTTTGATTGGTTGTGTCCAAAAAATTCATTGTTTTGTTGTATTGGGTTATATGCAGGGGATCTGATTGGTTATTCCGCTGCACTGCCATGGCATCCGCCTGAATTTGTTCTGCGGAAATTGTGGTGCAAGCTTAGGTCTTGGCGGAACTTGCGGCCTGCTTGTGGGCAGTCTGAGCATGATGACGGTCCTTTCATGAAACAGGCTCAACCAAAGTGACATCAGCTCTTTTGCCCCAATAGAAGGAAAAAGTGGAGTCCTTAATTTTGCCAAAAGTTGGGTTTGTTTCGTCCATATTGTCCTTACAAAATTCTGTATCTTTGATCCTGCACTTGATGGGGCATGAGTGGTCTTTGTGGCCTATAGCTGAGCAGAATTCTCAGATAGGTGGGGTGTGTTCTGGTGTGATGCGGAAGGGGTGAGATATGCTGCCATTGGGGAGGTTGATGGTCACCATGCGTGGAATGAGGGTGATATCCTCTACAACGTCCTGATCAGGTTCTATAATGGCTATTACCTTCCCTGTGCACAGGTGGGGCAGGAGGGGGAATTTCTCAAATTCAAACTGTTTGATTATGCTGTAACATTTGAGGCCCCCATGGAGCTCATCCTTGAGGATATTATGGTGCACAGTGCTCGAGAGTCAGTCAAATATGATGAATAGGTCATTTGCCTCATTCCATTGTGTGCGCACCATGCTGATGGTGTGGTCTTTGTTGTTAATTTTTATGGAGAATACGACTTTTGCTGCTTCCACCGCTTTCTCCATGGACATGAACCTGACGTCCACCCATCCTCTATGTAAATTTTTTATAATTTACTGAGACGGTGTTCAGGAAAGTCGCGGAGAAAGCCTCCCCCATTTTTCCCCATGATTCAAGGGAAGTATTGCTGACCATAATTCTAAGGCCATGCTCAAGGGAGGACAGGGGTTGGGAGTGTTCTATTTTGGTGTATGCGCCCATTTTTTGCAGAAATTGCAAAACTTCAGGTGTGGCACTGTGCTCACCCTTTTTGGTGGGAGGGTGTGTCAACATTCCACTGGGGCGTTTTTACCCGCGGGTTGGGAGAACTTCAGGCCTTTTGCGCTGGCCACTTTCGCCCAACTGATGTTGTTGCGGACAAATTTGCTCATAATTCCTGGTTGATTGTCAATCTTGGAGAAATTGTGTAGAATCATGTTACTAAAAGTGATAGTAATGGGAAAGAAAAGATGATTAGGGGTAAGTTAATTATCTTTTTGATTAGTAAATTTCCTCATCTATTTTTGTTCATTAGTTGTATGACATAGCTCTAATCAGCTAATCTTAAAGAAAATACAACCTTAATGGTGCCAATATACCACAAAAACTATCCTAATTATGTGAGCATTTTTTCCTGAATTGGACAAAAATCATTGTTTTTGTTAAGTCATTTAAAAGGCTTTTTTGTCTTGTACAAGTTATTCTAAGGCATTGCGAAGTCTAACAGAGGATTAGCAAGAAACCCATGTAATAAATAAGTATGGCTAGAGATTTCCTAGAGGTATAAACTACTTACGCCTAACTGATGATTAAAACTAAACCAATTTTTATCATATTTCATAAAATCTATTATCAACTATTAACTTTTCTTATGTTCTTATAACAAAACTTTTGAACACCAGTGTGGTGTTAAGTCATGTTAGGAGTGTTACAAGCTACCTTTTAAAAAAAATTTTGTGGTTTGCCTGAATCCAGAAGAAGTCCACAATTATTTAAAAATGAATTTCCAGGAGATCATAGAATTAAATATTTTATGTGCCCTGTGAGATTAGAATGATGAGAGTATTGTAAGACAACTGCTTATATTTAGGATATATTAGCATAACTATCACTAAGATTAAGAGAGCAGGTTTTAATTTTTGAAGCGAGTAATATCTTCAAATTCTCAAAGTTCTGTTATTCTGTTCAGCAAATAAATAGAGAACATAAGACTGATCACACTCAAATTAGATATAAACTACCTACCATGAGCACTCAGGACCAGAATCAGGTAATATACCACAAGATATAGAGATAATTTGATGAAAATAAGTAATAAAGAGATCACCGGGGTACTACAATTTTCCTCCAGGACATTGAGGAGGTCACCTCTTACTTTCTGGATCAAATCACGGTGGGTGGAAAGGGATGTGGCTTTTTTAAGCCTAATATTACTTTCATGAAAAATTTAAAGGAGATGATAAACATTTATTATACTGATTTTAGGATTGGTACATCTCAAATCACCCTTTGTTCACCCTGTTTTACTATCTAAAGTATCAGACATTCAAGATGGATATGTACTTAAAGTTCGCTGAGAGGACCATGGTGAGCTTTTCCAAGTTTCATATAGACTTATATGAAAATAACAGTTACTTATTTTTCTTTGTTTAACTTTAACAAGCATAAACAGCGAACTTTTACAAGACAAAATCTGGAACTCACAAAAAACTACTATGTTCAGGAGGATATGATCTTATCAATGATAATCTAATGGATAGAATTATAATCCAATTTCACTGAAGTCTGCAAAGCCAGTATGTTCAATAATAAGTACCCCAAAGACACACATCATATAATGAACAGCATAGAGGAAATAATTATTCCAGGGGTCATAAAGGTGGTCATGGAAGCTCTTTCATTAAAAAGTGGATTAACTCACCTGTGGGTAAAGAGGTTAACCGCCGTTGTAAAAATTTGGAAGCTTAATTGTAAAATAGTCCAAGTTAAAAGTTATGACTGGAAAGGCTACTTTAGCTTAAGAATTACTTTTAATCAAAATGGACATGTTCAATTAGACAAATATATCTGAAGTAAGTTGGGTGCTTTTAAAAAAACATAAAACTTTTTTTCTTTGCCTCCATTCAGAATAGGGATAAAGATGATGCTTAGAATAGAGGTAAATTTTCATATTTATATCAATAATGGCTGGGATGCAAGTTAGAAACGCTAAACTTATTTTGGTCAAATTGGGACTCAGAACCCAACTATAGATAAAAGACCATAATAAAAAGCTTAACTAAAGATATCAAACTTATAATGGCTAAGCAATTATCATTAAAAATGAACATGACAGTGTCATAAAAGAAGTTCCAACCTCAAGTAGTAGAGTTGCCCATGCATGACAAGTCTTAATGGAGGGGAGCTAAAAGAAAGCTCCAAACATTCAGTCAGTTCATGGCTTATAGCATTATTTCTATTTATTGTGAGGAAGGCTGACCAGGGATGGACACTTCTGATAAGACATGAAGAAAACAAAACGTAGTAACAGGGGGCACCCCAGAGAAGTTAATGCTATCTCCTGTTGCCAGCGGGAACGCCACTACTGGGAGGAGGGGGATGTGTAAAGGGGCTGAACCACAATTTAGCACGTGGAGAAAGGGTTCAGAGTTGATGTTTCAAACTGGGAACCAGGAGGAGACCAACTGATGGCGCAAGGTAGAGGTATCCAAACATCCACTCATGAAAGTGGTCCACTAAG